>BQNB010082063.1:0-29441 GCA_026074375.1 Tanacetum coccineum | reverse complement strand
GAGCATTTGGGTCTTGATGATTCGGCTTCATCATCATGTGTTCCCATAGTCTACACATTAAAAATAATTCACAATAAAGTATACAGTGATGTTAGAAAACAATTAGCATCAATGGATGGGTTTTCGATAGGTTTTTAAAGGTTATGTAAGCTTCTGGTCTTATAAGTGCAGCGTACTTCTTGGAAAAATGGCTAAGTGAGGTGGTTTTCTATTAAAACCGGCGTACTTTTTGGGCTGGATAAAACAATTTCGAATTTCCTTATGATTTTCAACAATTAATTTTTAAAACAAATTCATACTTATGAACAGTACTTTTCAGATTTATAACAATTATAACATACATTTGATTAACAACGCTTAATTAGCATAATTCTATGGGTTAATATACATAATAGGCATGGATTTCAATTTCCCCTAATTTAATTTTAAACAACCCTAATGAAAAAGAAATTGAATAAATTGACAAGAAACAAGTTAAAGGATGAAATTAACATCCCTAGGCATGATTAAAGACTTGATGGATTGATGTTTTGAATCTTTTCTTTTATTTTTGTGAAAAACCAGGCGGTTTCTTTTATGTGTGTGAGCATTTATAAAGAGTTAAATCTTGTTTTATAAGTTTTTATATGAAACCGCTACAAATTACGACGCACTTCATAGAAGTGCAACGTACTTCCCCTTTTTTAGTTATATTTATATTTTTTATATATATTTTTTATGTAATCAAAACTTATCTTGTACGTTTTATAACTTAAATACAATTATAACTGTAAACATAAATTTTTATTTCAATCCATCATACTGACTTTTATATTTAACATTTATTCGGACTAATGTTCGTACATCAATGTAACCCATTATGGATTTATACAATAGATTTTATTTGACTCAACATTAAAAAAATGGGAGTATATAGCTGCTCCATTATTTTTGAAACCAGTTGGGTGACACATGATGTCACTCAACTTGTGGTACTTTGCTAATTTTCTAGTTGTCTTCTTTGTTATGAAACCTTGGTCATAAACATTTCCATACAGATCGGTCAATCTTATCTCGGCATGCCACTGTCCATCACTATCCTCCTTTCTGTTAAAACATCCAGTGTAATCGGGTTTCCACTCAACATGTTGCAATGCAACAGGCAACGATCCAAGAAAACTGACTACTTTCTTCCAGACACAGATCTTTCTGAACGGATTCAATACTTCCTGTAAAGCTAGAGACTGGTCCAACGGATCGTTACAATTTAAGTACCTAGCAGGTTTTGGTCCGTATATCGGTGCTCCAAATTTGTTTCTTTGAATCGCATACTCTTCTTCATCATCACTGTCGCTTTCTGCAGTATCCAAGCTTGTCTTGGCTGCAAGAAACGTTTGGTGGCAAATTTCATCAAAAGTGGACGTGATGCTGTCTATCGTGTTTAGTATGCTGCCACAAGTGCAAAAAATCTTCTTCCCACAAGTATCAGTATATCTCTATCAATTGGCATGTCCAGGATGAGAAATTTTGCTATGATGGTGGTTACACCCACCTGGCATAGAACATCGCTCAGAAGCCCCATATGCTCTGCCTTCGAGTGGTTCAACATCATGATCCCCTTCTTTACATTCTGTACTTCCTCTCTACCCAACTCTTTGTAGACACGATATGACATTACATTTATATCCGAGCCAGTGTCGGCCAATGCATTGATGTTGATCTTACCCTCGAGTCGGATCGGAATCACAAATGCTCCAGGATCCTCTTTTTCTATAAACGCTTCTCCTTTGATTTTTATTATGGCTTCTTCCTCCTCTTTGCTCATTCCATCTAGCTTTATCTTGTCCAAACAAATTCCATCAAGTATCTTGTTATACTTGTCACTGTAGTCCATAGTCTCAATTACAGGTCTCTCTTCTTCCAGTAGAGACTATCTTTCATAAATAGTGACAGCCAACGCTTCTCTTTCAGCTTCCTCCTGAGTCAATGGTGTTCCAGTAGACATCGAGGGTCCCATATCAGAATAGGTCAATTTGTAGTTCTCTAACTGCTTCCTTTTGTTCCTGCTGCTCTTCCCCATCTTACATACGAACTGCGAAACATCAACTCCTTCAATATCTGGGATATCTCCAAAGTCAAGATCATCTAATAAGAGATCCCAGTCATCACCAATCTTTTCTTCTTCTTCAGCACTATCCAAGAATGGATCAAGTTCGGGGTATATTGTAACTGTTCGAGTCTCAAAATCAGCAATTGCTTTGGTTAGACGCAAGAATAATCTTCCAAAAACCACCACTGGTTCAACATCATCCTCTTCTGGATTTATTATGAACTTCACAAAATAAATCTCTCCTCTCAACGCCACGATCAATTCCTTCTTAACCACTTTATTTCCATTTTTCACCTCATGGTCCGAACATAATTTTACTACAAACTCATTCGAGATCATATTTTCTTCTACTCCAAGATTTATTTCCCTGTCATATACTTCCAATCCATTAACAAAACAAGGTGCCATAAATCTGTCGCTAATCTCTTCGGTATCCATTTTGTGAAAAACCATAGCCTTTGTTTCTTTCTTTCCTCGACTGTTGGCTGTGTCCTGATAATCTAGAGAATTCCAGTCTGCATGTCCTTCAGCCTTGTCACTCGATATCCCGATGACATTTTCTCCTAAGAAAGTTTTTCCAACACTAGAACTTGGATCCATAATTCTTATAGGACAAAACAATAATAGAATAACCGTTAGTGAGTTAGTTAAAACAAGCAATAATACTTTTTTACACTTACATAATATTAATATGCAGGTTACAATCAATAAACGGAACAATTGGTTTACGCAAATTAAGATATGAGCAAATTTTGACTGTCCAGGAGGTAAAGTGCGTCGCACTTTGGAGTAAGTGCGGCGTGCTTCCTGAGATTTTTCAAATTTTTTATGTTTTTCCAGAAAAACCGGCGTACTTGGGAGTAAGTGCGCCGTACTTTTATAAATTTTAGTTTAAATTTTTTTTAAACGTTTTCTTTTTATTACTTTATAATTAATCTTAATAAACAATTTAAAGACATCAGTTATCTTTTCATTAAATGTATATATAATCATATAGTAATGATTGAGGTCGTAAAATTTTATTTTGATTTCCGTTAAATTTTCAGTTTCACTTTTTAAATAAGCATAATCAGATAAGCAACATTGAGCAAATAAGATAAACACATAAGCACTTATAAATTTAAACAAGAGAGACATAAGGCAATATTTTTTTTGTTTTTTTCATTTTAGAATATATATTACTTGAATACAAGAATTCAACAAATAAGCACATAAGAAAAAAGATCCACATGTTTTCAGTGTTGATTTTACAGTTTGAAAATGGGCTTTTGGTTTTGAAATTTAGTTTTGATTCTGTTTGTGAAAAAGTGCAGGAAGTGCGGCGTACTTGGAGTAAGTATGGCGTACTTTCTGAAATTGCAGAAAAACCGACGCACAAAGGTATTGTGCGACGCACTTTCTGAGAAAAATGATTTTTTTGGGTTAGTTTGCTAGAAACCTGTACGGCGATTTTGAAAATTTGGTTTGTAAAACAGCAATGACTTAACTATGAATGATTTCAATCCCCGGCAGCGGCGCCAAAAACTTTTGATGTGTTTTGAAAGCTTTAAATTTATAATGACCGAAAATACCAATTTTATTATAGGGAAACACACGAGTAAAAGGATAACCAACGTATGTAGTATAATCTTTTAGGTAAGACCAGGTCGTTCCACGGGATTAGTAATTCTAAGTAGAGTCGGGATGTTTTACGAAAATGTTATCTTATAGACTGTCACGATCTAAAGATAAAGGTTTAATTCAAGATATTTCAATATTTAAAATGATATTTATTTGGATTAAGAACAATGATGATGAACAAGCATATAATCAAGCAAGCATGAATTTAAGCATAAAAGTATAAATAGATGGGTAATCATTCAAACAATTATCTATTTCATATATTAGAGAATCCTTTCGGCCTTTAATCTTCAATATATAAAATGCTTTAAGATTGATTCAAGTATAAAAGTGGTGATGATAAAATCCCTTAATCAAGTTCGTTAGACATATGATGAAGTGTTAAACGTTTTCATATCCGGTTTGATAAATATTTTACTAGTCAATTCTCACAAGACTAATATCGAATTGCCATAGACAAACAATGCGAAATGTAAACATATTGGTGGGATCTTTTGACCTATATCCACTAAGTATGAATAATCAAACATAGAACAAGTATCCTGATAATTAAACATCGAATTCATCATCATCATTTTCATAAGCAAAATATTAAGGCTTGTTCATATCATTATCCATATTAGCCAAAACAAATATAAATGACTACTCCATATTCATAGCAATCAAACACATAACAAGCATCGTAGATTCGGAAAACATTATATTATAAAGGATAAACATGTTTATACCGATTCAAAAAGCAAATGGTATGGTTTATTACAAGAACCTCCTTGATCCAAACACTAGTATAACAAGAATTTCAACTATTAATACTACTCCTCCACCACCTTTGGCCTGAATATCTCCTCCCGGTATGATTATAACCTAGAAATGATGAAGATTCAAAGAATACTTCAATCTTTTCCAATGAACTTCTTCCAACTTGCTTACTACTTCTAAGATTATTCTCTAGATGATTAAGATGAGAATGAGATGAATTGAGTGATGATTCCCTCCAAAATTCGTGCTCTATTTACACTTGAGGTTGGGACATCAGTTGTAAGAATGGAGCAAATCAATGGTTGCCTAATTATTGCAATCATTATGATTTTGGAGTAACTGCAGGAGAAGTGCGCGTCACACATAAAATTGTGCGTCGTACTTAGTCATTTAATTAAATTGCATTAACCCGCTTTGAAGTACGCCACACTTTATAGAAGTGCGCCGCACTTTGGCTCTTTTTAATTAACTCTTCTCTTCTAGATCCTTCTCTTGACGACCGTTAGTGTATTTAACAGAATATCTTTGCACTTTTAGTCCTTTTCGTCATTCTTGGTCCTGAAACAATTATTATACCAACAAACAACCAAATATGCAATAATTAATGCGTTAACATATATATTTCACATATTTTTGAGGGATATTTTATGTATATTTGGTGCATTATTAGTATAGGATTTTTATAAAATTTCAACATGACCCGTTCGTTTATACAACGTTTTCCAAGGTTTAAACCTTAGTTTCAAACACTTTTCCTCCATTCCACCATTTTCTGACAAAATACTAAATTCATATCTCGCAACGTTTACCAAAAGTATTTCCCAAAACGACTTTCAACCTCATTACATAGGTATGTTTCACTTTCCAAAAGTCCGTTAAAACCCACAAAAACGACTTGTTTTCTCTTAATAGAAGTCCATTATGTTATTTGTAGGTATAAAATACGATTTAGGCCCAATACTAAAGCCTATTAGTAAATATAAGCCTAAACGACAGTTATCAAAATAATCCGAACCACAATAAGCCTACAATAAGCCACGACTTATTGGGCTTATTGGGCCGTGAGCCCATAAGCTCTAAATAATGCATAATAAGCTTTTAAATAAGCTAACAAGCTACGTAGTACATTCGGTTATCAGCATAAGCTATCAAAATAGTCCATAAAATACGACATAAGAGGTAAATAATCAAAATTATGTTCCTTGTACTCCTTCATTTTGCCGAGAGCTAATAAGCCCAAAATAAACCCATTAGTGCTTATAAATAATCCGAATAAAATACTATCCAAAATAAGCTAAATAGCAAATAGATGTTTTTCAACCATCACAACCACGACAATAAAACTACAAAACCCTCGTTTCTTTTGTTTCCTATTCGAACAAAAAACGCACCCTTTATTAGTTTTCGTAAATTTTTTGTCTTTGATTTTTAGCAAACGCACCGTACAACTAGCTTCTATGCATCATTAGACATTCAAAAGTACAAGTTAAATAAAAATATAGAAGACTTACAAAGAGGGTTTTTGAAAGTGAGTTAAAACACGAATCGACAACCTAAACGTTGTTTAAATGATACCCCGACTACTAGAATCAATCCGAGACTTGAACCTTCATGTTCTTGATCAAAAAGGTGAAAATTTTAAAGTGTTTATGTGTATGTTTAGGTTTGGCCGAGCAAGAGAGCACACAAGGTGTGTGTGTTTTTGAAAATGGTAGTGTGTGTTTGAAATGAGGTGAAAACAAAAATGTATAAGATAAGTTTGTACCACCATGGGACCAATGTGCTAAAAACTAGCCTTGTGGTTCCCTTGTGGGGCTCGAACTCGGTTAGGGTATCCAAAAGGGGTTTGGGTTGCTTCTTTTGTGTCGGTTTTCCTTAAAGCTCAACGATCTCGACTCTAAAATATTACTTGAAGTTCTTAGTATTTTTATTAATCTTAAAATTTCTTTTCCAAGAACTTAGAATATTTACACGACATATTTCCCAATTAAACTTCCTAAAATTCATTTTGAGCATTAACGGACGTGTCGGGACTCGTTATTTGGCATTTCAAACTATTTATAGGACAACCCTCCCGAAACATGATCAACATACATAAAATCCTCTAAAAAGGATTATAATAAGTCATAAACACATAAGATGCCCGAAATCACATTTATTCACCACCGTCAACACGATACTTGTTCTAACAGAAATGATAAAAGTCAAATA
Source organism: Tanacetum coccineum (assembly GCA_026074375.1). Classification (NCBI taxonomy): domain Eukaryota; kingdom Viridiplantae; phylum Streptophyta; class Magnoliopsida; order Asterales; family Asteraceae; genus Tanacetum; species Tanacetum coccineum. The sequence continues at coordinate 22,762 of BQNB010082063.1, read as the reverse complement.
GTCAAGGGACTAAATTAGAACATTCAAATCTCAGAAAAGGGCAAGGGTTACATTCTACCCCCTCCCCTTAAAAAGAATTTCGACCCTAAAATTCAATTACTGCTAGAACTAAAAAGATGCGGCTACTTAAGTTTCATTTGATCTTCACGCTCCCACATGAATTCGGGTCCACATTACGAATTCCACCAAACCTTGACGATGGCAATTCTACTCCGCTTAAGCTTCTTGAACTCTCGCTCTAAGATTTCCACAGGTTCTTCCACAATGTTTAACTTAGCATCAACTTGGATCTCATCCAAAGGCACTTGTAGTGTTGGGTTAGCCAAACACTTCTTAAGGTTTGACACGTGGAACGTGTCATGAACACCATTTAGTCCTTTAGGCAGTCTAAGTCTATAGGCTACCGGACCGATCCTCTTAGTGATCTTAGAGGGTCCAACAAACCTAGGTGCCAGCTTTCCTTTCTTTCCAAAGCGCACCACACCTTTCCAAGGCGATACTTTAAGCAAAACATGATCACCTACACTGAACTCTAAAGGTTTCCTCCTCTTATCGACATAGCTTTTCTAACGATCGCGCGCAGCCTTAAGTATATCCTTAATCTACGAGATCTTCTCAGTGGTTTCTTGCACTAACTCAGGCCCTATCAAATGCCCTTCTCTAACTTCCGCCCACATAATCAGTGAGCGACACTTCCTACCATACAAGGCTTCAAACGGTGCACACCTCACACTAGAATGATAAATATTGTTATATGAGAACTCAACCAATGGAAGATGAACATCTTAACTTCCCCCAAAGTCAAGGACGCATGCTCTGAGCATATCTTCTAAAATCTGAATAGTATGCTTACTCTGATCGTCAGTCTGAGGGTGGTAAGCCGTACTCATGTCTAAACTGGTTCCTAATGCTTCTTGCATTGACTGCCAAAACCATGATGTGAAACGACTATCACGATCAGATATGACTGAGATCGGCACACCATGCCAAGCAACAATCTCATTGAGATAGAGTCTAGCTAACCTATCCATCTTATAGTCCTCACGCATAGGTAGAAAGTGAGCAGACTTAGTCAACCGGTCCACAATAACCCAAATGGCGTCATGCCCACTACTAGTCCTTTGTAGCTTTGTAACAAAATCCATTGCTATTCTCTCCCATTTCCATTCAGTGCATCAGCTACTATATTCGCCTTACCAGGATGGTAGCAAATTTCGCAGTCATAGTCGCTGAATAGCTCTATCCAGCAACACTGACGCATGTTCAGTTCCTTTTGGCTAAAGATGTGTTAGAGACTCTTATGATCGGTATATATGACACTCTTTGTCCCATACAAATAATGTCTCCAAATCTTAAGTACAAACACAGCCGTACCCAATTCCAAATCATGGGTGGTGTAATTCTTCTCATGGATCTTCAACTGCCTAGATGCATATGCTATCATTTTACCTCTCCACATCAACACATAACCTAGTCTTAAGCCGGACGCATCACAATATACCACAAAGTCTTTTGGTCCCTCAAGGAGAGCTAGATTAGGCGCATTACACAACTTGTCATTCAAAGTTTGAAATGCCCTTTCCTGCTCCTCACCCCAATCAAATGTCTTACACTTCTAAGTCAAGATGGTCAGGGACTTAGCAATCTCAGAAAAGTTCTCTATGAACCAACGATAATACCCTGCCAAACCTAAAATTGAACGAACTTCAAACGAAGTTTTAGGGGCTTCCCAATTCTTAATAACTTCAATCTTACTAGGGTCTACATGGATACCATCTCCATTAATCACATGACTAAGAAATTATACTTCTCGCAACCAGAATTCACACTTGGAAAACTTAGCATAAAGTTTCTCTTCCTTGAGCAATTCTAAGACTCACCCTAGGTGCACTTCATGCTCTTCCCGGGTCTTAGAGTAAATCAAGATATCATCAATGAACACTATCACAAACTTATCTAGATAAGGCCTACACACTCAGTTCATCAGATCCATAAATACCGCTGGTGCGTTAGTCAGACCAAAGGGTATTACTGTGAACTTGAAATGTCCATAACGAGTTCTAAACGCAGTCTTTGGAATGTCATCCTCATGCACTCTTAGCTGGTGGTATCCGGACCTAAGATCTATCTCAGAGAAGTATTGTGATCCTTAAAGTTGATCGAACAGGTCGTCTATCCTAGTGTTAGGATTTCATTTTATGTGACGACATTTACAGAATTATTATAGTTTATCATAGTTTCATACGCAAGGACTAGAATAGGCAACTATGTATAGTTTAGAAGCGTATGGGCTATGAATACCCCTCCAAGGCTTCCATGGAGGGGTTGAGACTCTTGTATTATTTCCCTTCTTTATTTATTTTACACTTTTACTCTCTCTACTCTCTCTCTACAATATGGCTATCTTGTGGTTTGAGTCTCCCCGACCACCGAATCAATGATTCTTTAGTTCTTTCAATTGGTATCAAGAGCCACGGGTGATATCGTGAGTTTGTGTGCGTTTCTACCTTGTTTTGATCGTCATTTTTGGTCTTTTTGTACTTGTTCTATTCGAAAATTTCATGCCCATATTTTTGTGTTTAAAAGTGTTAAAGTTTATGTTTTTAAGCAAGATCTAGGCCTAAGATAACTAGTTGTGCAAGAAAAATCAAGGTAAAACGTCAAAAAGGGTGAGTTTTTGGTTTCTGTAAAAAAGTACGTTTTTATTTGAAGCAAGCGAAACATGTTATGAAGCTAGCGAAATATTCTTCCAAGTGAAATATGTATGCAAGCGAAATATGTCAAGAGAAATATGTCAAGCGAAATATGTTAGCAAAAGAAATATGTCAAGCGAAATATGTTAGCAAGAGAAATATGACAGGTTGAAGTTCAAGAGAAATATGTCATTTCTTAGAAACGAAACTCTGCTTAATTTTTCTAAGGTCAAGCGAAATATGTTTGCAAGCGAAATATATAAGAGAAATATGTTAGTAAGAGAAATATGTTTCAAGAGAAATATGTTAGCAAGAGAAATATGTTTCAAGAGAAATATGTTTCAAGATAAATATGTATAACAACCCACAATTTTCATAAATGTAAATATCCATCTATTAAGTTAGATGATGTACAATCTATCAGTTATATATGAACTCACCTTTTTCAGGGAAATTTTTCGCTTTATTACATTACATTACTTACTTTGCCAATATCTCAATATGCAACATTTCTTGCATAACTAAAGTTAACGGGCTCAGGCAACCTACATATGACAATCCTATCTTCATATATGTCAAGAAATCATCATAATATATCAAGTCAATATCATAATATCATTTTTACAAAGTACATTATTCCTATAATGTACCATTCGCAACGTTATATCAAAACGGGCTTTAAACCATTATCGGATGCCTCTAAACCCTAATTCCATGAAGGATTAACATCTAAAGTGAATGCACAAGCTACTAAAGCATATGTACAAGCAATATAACATCTCATTTGAAATATAAAATCTCTTCAAGTCAAAGTACAAGTCTCTAAAAGCTCAATGTACAAGTCATTAAGCATGATCTCCAAAATAGCCGTTTTACCTCCGTTTTCATTCTAATTTTCTTCACATCATTGTGTGCAAGCTAATACACTCATTATACAATGTATAAACCCTAAATATTCTATTCATAAAAACTTTCATACATCTTTTTGTAGCAGAACCCTAATTCAAAACCCTAAACCTAAAACGAGCTAGTTTCTAAAACATGACTCGTTCTTCGCCTTTGATCCATTGTTAACGAAACCAATACTTAAATAAGTTATAATAAACATAAAATTAAAACATTCTCAATCAACTTTCCTCAGCATTTCACCATATTAACAACAGTGTACAAGAAAACAAACGCTAGAAAACCCTAATTGGCCCTTAATTGTGATTTTGACCCGTTTATATTTTCTACCCATTTTACCCAAACCACCTCTTCAACCTTTTGGATTATAATCCTTATTATAAGCCTTAGGATATAACCTATCATTCCTAATCTAATGTACATGGAATTACAAGCTAGAAAACTCAACCCGACCCTTATGAACCCTAAATGAACCCGAAGTACATACCCTTGCAAAATGACCCATTCTAACTATTTTCCTTGCAAAACCAAGCACCTCCATGACTAAGCTACTTCATTCCTAAGCAGCTTACAAGCACCTCTCTTCAAAATATCTTCCATTTATATTGTATAAAATTCATCACATGCTTCTTGTTCTTTCTTTTCTAGCCGCGGCAAGCAACTACGAGAAAACACATCATAGTAGTTTTTAGTCTTGTACACTGAATTTTCTAGCTTTTACACAATTCATACTAGACTCTTTGTGTCAAGATCAAAAACTAAGCCTTGCTTACTCACTCACTTGCAATTATAGGTATGAATAGGGAATATAGAACTTCATTCATTCTTCATCCCCACTCTTCTTATCTAATACCCATTTATAGGCAGCAATCTTTGCTCCATTAAGTGTTAAGAAGGTCTTAAGAAGTATCAAGTTCAGAAAGGAAGCAAAAGAAACCAAAAAACGAAGCCCGAGAGTCGTTATTCTAGGCGTACGAAGCCGAAAGTCCTGATTCCGACCCATTTCTAAGCCATAAGCTCAAGACCAGGTTCTCTAAGCTTATGATCTGCTTTTATAATGTTATAATGTTCATATGATCTTGCTAAAATCATAATATAAAGCTTTGAACTCAAAAACCTAAGTGTTATGCCTTTTTGATCAAAATCGTTACACCCGAAACCTAAATTTCATGTTTTTTACTTAAACTATGGGTTAAACTTGTTAAAATTTTGTTTATATCCTTCCTATTAAGCTATTATATGTTCTAAAATAAGTACTTGATAAGTATAAGTGAATTTGGATCTTAAAAACCTGCGCCGTTTTCATTTTTAAAACCCTAATTTGACCCGTTTCTTTTTAGCTTAACGAATCATTAGAAATTAAATTGTTGTTATGTTAAAAAACTTCATATTTTAGTTTATTATAAAACAATATAAATGTCTATTGAAATGTTAAAAATAGCTTGCATGGCAATTTAGACATGTTTTGTATTATAATCCTATGAAAGGGGTATTTTATCGTTAATTTTTAGAAAACATATAACTAAAAGGACTAAAAAGTGTCATTTTATTAAAGATATAACTACAAGGGTCTATTATGTCACTTTTTACAGTAAAGGTTTACTTGGTATAATCTTTTAAACTTGAGGGACAAAGTCGTAAAAGTGCAAAACTCCCAAGGGTATATTCTGCCCACTTTTCAATACTCAAGGGTCTAAAATGTAACATTGAAAAAAGTATATAAAAAACTCATTTCAAAAATTACCAGACATATCTTGAATTCGCTTTTTGACGTGCATAACATTTCCCAGATATTGAAATAAAATGCTTAAAATCTGCATATGTTTATAACTATTATATCATCAATTCATCGATTTGTGCTTTCAAAATTCATATGTCCGAAATCATATCTAACAATACAAGGGGCTTCATATTAGGAGTGTCATCTTGGTTATTACGTTCTAGCTGAGTTGGTGGGTTTACGATTTTAAAAGTGCCCTAGCTCCTCAAACATTTACTGAAATAACTTCTGATTATGATGGCCTGACGGTGTTATGAGATAATATTATAATATCAAAAACCGACATCAATGTAAAATCTTACATATTTAATTCAAACTAAGACTTGAATATATTACCCAAATGTCCCGGGCACGAGCCGTTCTTGCATTCTTACATTGTGCTATCAATTTCCCTATAACTGTTCAGGTGAGTTCATAGCCTCGCATTTCAATATTTCAAATGTTTTATAAACCCGCGAGGGGGATACATGCTATAAACATGAATGCAATTATTTCTGTATGCTATTTCAATTTACTATTGCCTAAGTAACTGCTTTGCCTTTAGTCCCCATAATCATGACCGTTATTACTCTTGTAGTAAGCTGCGAATGATGTGAATAGTTCTATTTTGGGGTGGACTCACTGTTGGTGTACCCCGTTTACGTGTAAACCAATTGCACATCATTAGAATCACGCGGGTATTTTGGCAAAGGTACCCGCAGGGGCTATAACGTATCACCATACCCTAAGGCTTCGGATTCATGGGCTAATGGCAATAATAAATATGTTTTTCAATACTGGGTGTATATCAATGTAACCCAAATATCGCATTTTCATTCAAATTATATTACTTAAACCTATGGATTCACTCAACCTTTGTGTTGAATTTTTAGCACGTTTTATCTCAGGTAACTAATGGCACGGAGTGGCGAGGACATGACGATGGAAAAACCGTTATCATTCAAACTTTATTGTACAGATGTTGGGACCTCTCTTTTGTAAAAACTCTGATGAAATAAATGAATGATAACTTATTTTAAAAAACGACTCTTTTTGATTCGTTTTCTATGATTATGACTGTTGTACCTTGAAGTAATACCCCAGATTAGCTTCCGCTACTATATGTAAAAATGGGGGTGTTACAATATGTTTCAAGAGAAATATATTAGCAAGAGAAACATGATAGTGTGTTAGGAATACGAAAGTATCAGTCACTTCCATTAATATCATTAGATAGCTCATATAGTAATATTTGAAAACTAGATAGGCTAGTTAAGGAAAAGCCCATGGAAAGCCCATGGACTAAGCCATATCCGGCCATATACAAGGTATATAAACCCTTTCCATGCTATGGAAAGAGTGTTGGTTGTTTTCATTATTTTTCACATAGTTATACATTTTCTCTTTCACTTTCTCTCACTAGAATCAACCTCACACTCTCTTTCTCTCTCTAGATTTCTTTATAGTTCTTTGTGTGTTTAAAAATTACTAAGATTCTACAATTGGTATAGTTAGCCTCAACATATTGAGTCAAACAAGGAAGTTCATTCATTAAAATATTAGGTCTCGGTCATTCAATCATGTAATGTTAATAGGCTAGAAAAGAATATAGGCTCGTTTAGTAAGCTAATATTGTATGTGTTGCGGGTTTAAGCCAAAACAAATCTCGAGCCTGGTCCGTGTCAAAGCCCTACACGCCATATGTATTGTGTATGGGTATATAAACCCTTTTTCACCATGGAAAAGGGTGTTGGTTGTTTATTCTCTTTGAAGCTAATATTACATCCTTCCATTTTCTCTCTTCTTTCTCTCTCTAACTTCTCTCTAAACTTCTTCATATCTTCTTCCTCTTTTCTTCTTGATTTCGTGTATCCAAGTATGAAGTGAAGTGATTACGGGTTACCGACATTTGGTATCAAGAGCCTCGAGTGGATTCGTGTTTGATTTATAGTTAAATAAGCTCAAAATTCGTGGCTTATTTAAAGAAAAAGCCCATGACTTATTTGGTGTTTGGCTCTTTGGTTTGTTAAGCTAATTCTCTCCTTGTTCTACTAGTTAAACGGGCTATATAGTTACCATTACATGCATTAAATAAGCTTTTAGTTAAAATTTTAAGCTTATAAGGTTCGGCCTATTTTTTAAGTTCTATGTGGCGGTTTGGTTTCTTTATGATGATTCACTAGGAAAAGCTTGTTATTTCATGTTAAGTATTCTTCAAGTCACTTAGTTTTAAACCTTTAGAGCTTATTTGAGAATTTAAACAGCTTATTTGGATTCATTTGCTTATTTCGAGCTTATATTCTTTGTGGCGGTTTGAATTTAGAATTCATGTTTAATAGTGGCAGTTTGAAGTAGAAAAGGACTTGTTTTGTTTGTTTGCCAAGCGTGTGCATAAAAACAAAAGGATAGAAAGCGACTTGTACTTGTTTTTTAACTTGTAGTGGCAGCAGTTTGTTCTATTTATATATGGCGGTTTGACAAAGCCTTAGACAGCGGTTTAAGACAGGTTCCGTGGCGGTTTTGTAACACCCCCAAAATGGACCACAGCGGAATATGATGTTCCGGGGGTATTACTTCATAGATCAATAACACAAGATATGAGAACAACCTCTATCAGAGTCGTTTAAAATCTGATACATTAGATTTCATAAATGGTTCGTTACAAAAGCTCATAAGCATAACTTGTTTAACTTGGAAAAGTAAAGATTTCACAACATAACAATATCCCAAAATGCAATGCATGTAAATCTTTATGATAATATGACTTCAAAAGACGACCATCCAATGTATCCATGACTTGCACCTTATTGACCTGAGAAAACATGTTTAAACTGTCAACAATAATGTTGGTGAATTTATAGGTTTATAAATTGAATGAAGCGGATAGCAAGATTTCCCTGTAATAAAGTAACGAATACAATATCACAAAAATGTATTACGAAAAGCACTAAGCTCATGACACTGAAGCTAAACAATGTATGTATATCAAATACATATGAATGATGGTGCCTAATGTAGATGTTCAACCCGTAACATCTATGATTCCAAATGGTATACATTCGTCGTTTCCGGCCAACCGGTAAACTAGCAAGTGCTACTTGCCCGAACGGGGATGTTAATCCCAAATAGATCTATTCATAACATTCGCGCTCACATAATGCAATTAACAATTACATCTATGCAATTGACAGTTCATGATGAAGGGCATAGTGGGTTATAGCTACTTAGGCAAACTCGTAATATTTGAATTTCAAATGTACTTGCATCCAGTTTGTAAAACAAACATGATCTCATCCCCGAAATTTGATAAATGATTGAAAAAGTATAAAAGTGGGGACTATAAACTCACTTCAAGTAATGATAACGGAATAGCAAGGTAGTGGCACGAAAAACGATGCAAAAGACTTTATCCGCAACCTATGTAAAAATAATACATATTTACTAAATGGAAAATAATAAACTAAATACTTGCAATCTCGTCCCTAGTGTGTGCTTGAACTCTATTTAAAATGATGATGTTTGAAAATAATTTCTCGTGTTAAAATGGTCAACTTTATTTGGTCAACTTGGTCAAAATATAAGTACGCAATTTATGACTTCGGACTTTTAGGAAACTAGATCATCTAAACTCTAAAACATTAGTTTAGATCAGCCCTTGGTTTAGTCTCTAAGTGTGTCAAATAATTAGACGAAACGTTGACGTTTAACTAATTGAGTTAAGTGTAAGTGAAATTTAGTTTTAATATTAGACGACTCGGAGTTTTATAATTTAATTACGAACTCGTTAGTTAACGATAATGAAAAATAAAAATACATTTGACATCTCGGATAGGCCGTCTATAACTTTCATCTTTTAAGTTTTGTCCAACGAAGTCGTTTAACGGGTTAAAAACGGGGCTAAAGTATGCGTCTCGCTAAGACAGTTTTCACATTTAAAAAATAAAGGTTTGTTTCAGCATATGACGTTTGCGTGGTCAGAGTTTTGGGCTCAGATTGTGACCTCGATACTCAACCTTAGGACGAAACAAAAACATTTTAATAAACTAGGACATACTGGCTTTAATTTACCTTTTATAAATTTTGCGTGTCGGGGTCGTTAACAGGGTCAAAATGAGGCTAAAGGTTGGCTTGCACGCACCCATGCCATGGCTACACGCACACCAGGTGTTCGACCAATTGTCGACACCTATGATAGAGCAATTAGTTTCATTGGCAAATTGCGGGCTCGTTTCTAAATTAAAGTGGCTGGTTCTTTTTCCTAATCAAGGAGGACACTATAGGCTTTAAATAATAATAATTGGTTCGATTAAACAGTACATAAGTAAGTCACAATAATTCGAGTGAAATGCTTTGCTGGCTACGTTTAAAATAGTAGGAAAAGAGATGGTTTTTACACCCTACTTTGAGACCTTCTAACTTCTTATTTACTTGACAAAAATCAGTGATTCTAGGGGCAAAATACTTGTAACTTTTATATACTCTGATGAAATAATTTGAGATTTTAGGGACAAATTTTCATGACCTTCTTTTTTTCAAAATAATTTGTTTCTGCATTTTTGTGGATTTCTTTTTTTTTTTTTCCTAGTGGCACCCCTGTACACACGCTTAAAGATACAAGGGTGGGCTGCGTTTTATAATAACATAACATATGCGCTTTCTTTTCTAACCGGTTAATGAGTATGAACTACACATGGCCGGTAAATCTAAACCTATTACCTTCGCACAATCGAGGCCCATGTTTCATTAGTTATTTCGCAAGTTTTACAAATTTTACATGTGTAGTCGCTTTACACCAGGAGCTAAAAGAAAGAAAAAGGTGAGTGAGATTTTACGTTTACTCAATCAACTTTATCGGGTCAACACGGTCAAAATATAAGTATATGACTTATGACTTCGGACATTTAAGAAACTAGGTCATTCATACTTTAAAAAGTTAGTTTAGATCGGCATTTGGTTTGGTCTCTAGGGGCGTTAAATAATTATATGAAACATTGACGTTTTCTATTGGAGTTAACATATACATTACTAAGTTTTAACATGAGTCATCTTGGAGTTTTATAATTAAATTACAGGTTTGTTAGTTGACGATATGGAAAAGTAAAAACATATTTGTAATCTCAGCTGGGTCGTCTACAATATTTGTTAAGTGAACTTTGTCTAAATTGGTCGTTTAATGTGTTAAAAATTAGACTAAACATGCGTGGGTCACAAGGCACTTTTAACACTTAGAAAAATATAGTTTATTTTCAGCGAGCGCTGAGTGCGTGGCCCGAGTTTTGAAAGCAGATTGCGGTTTCGTTACTTAACGTTAGAACAAAATAAATACACCCTAATGATCTGTGGCTTACTGGTTATTAGTTATCTTTTATAAGTTTCTCGTGACGGGGTTATTATCTAGGTCGAAAATGGGACAAAAGGTATGGGGGTGCGTCGAGCAGACTAGGCTAAATGTACCCAAGGTGTTCGACATATTGTCAACACTTGTGGCAAACACCCAAAAGTATACGCGACGTGCGAGCAAGATTCTAAACGAAAAGGGGTGAGGTTTGTCCTAGCTTAGAGGTGGTATAGCAGGCTTCACGTGACAACCTTTGGTTCGTTTTAATGTTAAGTAAATGCGTCGTAAATCGCTGAGCAAAAGTGTCTCGTTGGCTGTTCTCATAACAGTGGGGTGACTTGACAGTTTTACACGTTAACTTTATGGCCTTGTAACATTCTATATATTTGATGAAAATATGAGATTCTAGGGGCAAAATTCTCATGACCTATCCTATTTTTGAAAATAATTATGTTTCACATTGTGTGATTTCTCCTAGTGGCCGAACAACACGCTTAAAGATACAAGGGTGGACATCGTTTTATAATAACATAACATATGCGCTTTCTTTTCTAACCGGTTAATGAGTATGAACTACACATGGCCGGTAAATCTAAACATATTACCTTCGCACAATCGAGGCCTATGTTTCATTAGTTATTTCGCAAGTTTTACAAATTTTACATGTGTAGTCGCTTTACACCAGGAGCTAAAAGAAAGAAAAAGGTGTGTGCGATTTTATGTTTACCCAATTTACTTGCTATGCGTGCGACGCCACTTTTGGCAAAACTAGGGCTTATCCTAGGGCATTTGAGTAACACGTTTTTGATTACTTAGACAAGGCGGAGAACACTCAAAACTAATATTTGGTTTATGCGTTACATGGATTATCGGATGGTATACACCATCATTCAAAATTGATTTTTATAAAACTGTTTTACACAAGTTTTTCTCAAGCACAACTAAAGGACGAATACGTGCAATCTAAATAAAAGAAAAAGGGGAGTGCGAACTCACAACAATGCGACAGAGGATGTGCACAGAACTTCACCTAACGAAAAAAAGGAAAGAAACTCTAAACCGCTTGAAATCCTTACGTGACCCAAACCAACGACTTTTCCACCACCTTATGCACTTCTCTGATCTTGAAAGAATCCCCTTTTGTGGCCTTAAAAAGGACTTTCAACAGGGAACCAAACACTTAAGAGTGTAGTTTGGGCTTTCTTGGGGTTTCTTTTTAGGGGATTTGAAGGCGTGAGGGTTTTGTGTGGGTGCCGAATGATATAAGTAGAGCACAAGGGAAACTAAGGATGAGTATGATGAATATTGCAGTGGTGTGGTGTTCTCCATATTGGCAAGACTTTATATACTAATAAAGGATGCATGCACAGTGATTTACTCTTGGAGTCACGTTTCATGGTTAACTCAAATAGGGTAAAGAATATCTTGGGTTTAGATTGGTCAATGCGCAGTGATTCAAAAGATGGGAACTATTTGGAACGTGGGGGCAAAGTTAAGAGGGAATAGCAGCTACTAATCACATGCAGGCGTGGGTTTTGTAGAAAGGTTATGGGCTTTTTACATGTTGGATAAAAGAGTGTAAAGAGGGGAGTTGGTATTCTTGTGCTTATCTTAAAAGATTTTAAACGTGACTATATGAAGTCATAGGAGGAATTGGGTCGGTTTACATGCTAGTTTGTAGGAACTTATGAGTTTTATTTTTAGGCTTTATTTAGTTTCCTTAGCTTACATAAGTTAAGTTTGGTGTTGCTTGTTTTTAAAAAGTTCCTACTTGTTCAAATTACGTAACGTTACTACGTAGCTTTTCTTGACGAAAGAAAAAAAATGAATTAAGTGACGAGTACGAAGGGTTCAAGTAAGGTCTTAGTGGTTTTAAGTTACGCTTCTAGTCAACCGATAAATTTTTGAGCCCACGCGATTTAACTAATGCGTTTCAAATGGACCTAAGCACGCAAAATTCAATAAATGAAAGGAAAAATAAATTAATTGAGATCGAAATATGACCTGAAAACACGGGGTGTTATAGTCTCCCCCGGTTAAATGAGCCTTGTCCTCGAGGCTTAAGACGCGGCACTTGACGATGGTGCGGTCTTGGTGAAGAGGTGTGGATAATTTTGCTTGAATTGATCCTCACGTTCCCAAGTAAATTCTAGACCTCGTTTAGAGTTCCATCTAACCTTTATGATGGGAATGCGACTTCTCTTCAATTGTTTGACTTCACGGTCCATAACCTCCATTGGTTCCTCCACAAAATGAAGTTTGTCATCAATACGTAGTTCCTCCAACGGAATCACAAGTGATTCATCGGATAGACACTTCTTCAGATTTGATACGTGAAATGTGTTATGAACTCGGCTTAATTGTTGTGGTAGCTCAAGTTTATAGGCGACCGTTCTGACTCTCTCGATCACCTTGAAAGGACCGACATACCTAGGGTTCAACTTCCCCCGTTTGCCAAAACGCACAACTCCTTTCCAAGGCGATACTTTTAACATGACCTTGTCACCAACTTGAAATACCATTGGCTTACGTCTAATGTTCGCATAGCTCTTTTGTCGGTCACGAGCGGCTTGGATTCTGCTTTTGATTTGGACGATCTTCTCGGTGGTTTCATGAATTATTGCAGGACCAGTAAGCTGAGCATCTCCGACTTCTACCCAACATACGGGTGACCGACACTTTCGTCCATACAGTGCCTCAAAGGGTGCAGCCTTTATGCTGGTATGGTAACTGTTGTTGTATGAGAACTCCACTAACGGTAAATGTCTATCCTAACTCTTTCCAAAGTCTAACACGCAAGCGCGTAACATTACTATGATCTTCTCGGTGGTTTCATGAATTATTGGGTCGGTTTACATGCTAGTTTGTAGGAACTTATGAGTTTTATTTTTAGGCTTTATTTAGTTTCCTTAGCTTACATAAGTTAAGTTTGGTGTTGCTTGTTTTTAAAAAGTTCCTATTTGTTCAAATTACGTAACGTTACTACGTAGCTTTTCTTGACGAAAGAAAAAAAATGAATTAAGTGACGAGTACGAAGGGTTCAAGTAAGGTCTTAGTGGTTTTAAGTAACGCTTCTAGTCAATCGATAAATTTTTGAGCCCACGCGATTTAACTAATGCGTTTCAAATGGACCTAAGCACGCAAAATTCAATAAATGAAAGGAAAAATAAATTAATTGAGATCGAAATATGACCTGAAAACACGGGGTGTTATACCCTAGCAGTTCACGTAAAAGGTGTGTGGTCCAGACGATCTCAGCTGCAGTGTTGGCTAAAGCGCGATACTCAGAGTCACAACTCAAGCGAGATACTGTTGGTTGTTTCTTGGCACTCGAAAAGACGAGATTGTCACAAGGAAGAATGTAATACCAAAATTGGATCGTCTTGTCTCGATTCAAGCGGCCCAATTAGCAACGAATAACCTAAGTACCGTCAAGAGATGCAGTCAACGAAACACCATTTTCTTATAAATAAAAACACCAAGACAAATACCATCCATAACTTTTCTAGGTACACACCATTCCTTAGTCAATTTTCTTCTGCAGTTAGGCAAGTCAAACAAATTTACATCATTTCTATTTTTTCAAGGTGAGGGAACCTCTAACTCATCCAATCTTCAGTCACAACATTGGTTTTCTTAGAGGGATGGGTACCCTCGTGCCAAAGGGTAGACGCCAAAGCCAAAAAGTGCTGTCACGTCAGCAAAAACTCTCTTGGCACCAGAAATCCTTTGGCACCACATTTTGTGCCTCCCTCTTTGGCACCACAAAATGTAAATGTGGTACCAAAGAAAAAAATTCATATTTTTTCATTTATATAATTAAACAATACATTAAAATCAAACACATTACATTAATAAAAAAACACATTACAAATTTTAGGACTAACAGTGTAAACAAAATAGGGACTTACAGTGTAAGAAAAACACTATGAGGGACTAATAATGTCAACTTATATAACAATAAGGTTTAAAATGAAAAAATAATTTTTTTTACTAGTTTCTTCCCTTCTCGTCTTCTTCCCTGCGCCTCTACCTACAAGTTATAAAAAAACACTTTCAAACACGAAACACAAACACACACACACATAAACACAAAACAAATATATATATATATATATATATATATATATATGCAACCGCGGTGGCTGGTCGCCATGACGCTAGCCATGGTGTCGTGCGCCAAAGAAAGGGGAGGGCTGGTACCATGGCGCCAAGCCCACCAGACAGCGTACCTTGCTCTCTTAGTTGGTGAAACAAAGTATGTGTTTAAAGTAGTCATACCATGCTTAATGTAAACATCTATAAGCTTATGATTTTTAACATAACTAATCATATTACCAAACATCAAACTCATTGCCTAATGCTAAAAGGCCATAATCTAGATCAGTTCCAAGTATCATAAAATGATAAAAACATCATGTCATTCTTGTTATATTTTAACTTGAGCATAATTTCATGTATCTCATGCACATAAAATGCTTCACTATCAACCAAGTCAACACAATCTACTTTACCAGACAAGTATTCTCTATCAGGAGACCTTGAAAAATGACCACCATGATTTACCTTCACCGAGAACAAAGTTGGATAGTTATCTGAAAAAACAAAATACATTTTGGATTCATACACATATTCAAGTAACCATGCAAAATCGTTACCGTAAATAAATCATAGTTGGAGAAAATGAAATGTGTTTTTAGTATTTAGGAGTGAAAAGTGTATAAAGTGAAGAGCAGAAAAGTAATCGGGTTAAGTTAAGTTAGTGTCAGTTAGGTTAGGTAAATGGGTTAGAGTTGGGTTGAATTAAAATAAGGGGGGATTGTAAAGGTACGAAATGCCTTTGAGTTTTAGTTAATAGGACAAAACTAGTGGAGGTTGACTGTCACTCAACGATGGAAAGATTGAACTTGTCTTCATATGACTGCTAAAAGGACGGTTTACAAAATTATTGGCGTTTGAAAGGAAGAAAATTATTGTTTTCGAATAACCATAAGTAATTTTTAATTCCAAGTTTATTCTAATTAAGATAATGATTATATGCCATGTGAAGCATAGGCTATAAATTTCTCGTTTTGCATAAGCATGGCACCCAAACCCTTATTGCGATGCATCGAATAAACAAGAATTTTTTGATCCTTTAGGCAAGGCCAGAATGGGTGCACTACACAGCTTTTGTTTAATCAATTAAAATGTGTCTTCCTCCTTCTCTCCCTAGTCAAACTTCACATTCTTCTAAGTCAGCTTAGTCATTGGCTTGGTGATTTTGGAAAACCCTTCAATGAATCTTCTGTAATAACCGGCGAGTCCTAAAAATTGGCGGATCTCTGTTGCACTCTTAGGAGATGCCCAATCTTTAATTGAATCGATCTTTGCAGGGTCTACATGGATGCCTTTGCTATCTATCACATGTCTAAGAAACTGTACTTTTGGAATCTAAAATTCACACTTGGAGAGAATTTTACGTACAACTCCTCTTTCTTAAGTAATTCCAAGATTAGCTTAAGATTCCCTTCATGCTCTTCATTATTCTTTGAATAAATTAGTATATCGTCGATAAAGACAATCACAAATTTTTCCAAGTACGGCTTGCATACCCGATTCATGAGGTCCATAAATACAGTGGGGGCATTTGTTAAACCAAAAGGCATCACTTGAAACTCATAATGGCCATAACACGTCCTAAACTTGGTCTTCGGAATATCTTTCTCGTGAACCCTCAACTGGTGGTGATTGTAGGTCAATCTTCGAGTAGACACTCGACCCTTACAGTTGATCGAACAATCATAAATTCTAGGAAGTGGATAACGGTTCTTTATTGTCAACTTGTTCAGTTCACGATAATCGATGCACATTCAAAATGATCCATCTTTCTTCTTGAAAAACAAGACCGAGGCTCCCCAAGGTGAAGAGCTGGGTCTTATAAAGCCTTTGTTGGATAGTTCTTGAAGTTTTTCAGCCAGTTCTTTCATTTCAGATGGTGCCAACCGATAAGGCGCCCGTGCTACAGGTGCAGCACCTGGTACCAAATCAATATGGAACTCTACTTGTGGAGTTGGTGGAATACCCGGCAAGTCTTCAGGAAAAACTTCAGGAAAGTCTCTGACAATTGACATGTCTTTAAGTCGCTTCCCCTTGGACTCGTCCTTGGCTTCCTTTGTAGTAATGTGTGCCAAAAAGACATCACATCCCCTTGACAAATATTCTTGTGCCTTAGAGCATGAAATGATATTTAGTCGAGATTCTCCCCTTTTGTTGTTCCCATTGCCTTGGAAAATTAACATCTCTCTTTCGAAAGGAACACATACAATCTTCTCATCACAGATGATCACTCCATGATACTTTGTTAACCAATCCATTCCAATAATGACATCAAAACTACCGAGTAGGACAAGCATCAAGTCGATGTTGAAAGGGTGATTCATGAAGTTTAGAGTGCAATCTCGGATTATGGTGTTAACTCCTATGATTTCCCATCAGCTAATTCTACGTCATAATGATTTTCTAATGTAGTAGGGGTAATGTCAATCAAGGAACTAAAGGTAGAAGATACAAAGCTCCTATCCGCACCAGTATCAAACAAAATCTTAGCATAACGGTTGTTGAGAAGAAACATACCCGTGATGACGTTAGAGTCCGAGCTAGCATCTCTTCCTCCTAAAGCATAAGGTCTTCCTTAAGCTGTACCATTCATGTTGCCATTTCCACGGTTCTTCAATTTTGGACAATCTCTTCTCATATGCCCGGTGTTACCACATTCATAACATGCCCCAGCCTTTTGATTCTTATTGTTGTTGTTGGTGTTGACCCGATAATCAGTGGTAGCGTGACCATACCTATAACACCCCGTGTTTTCAAGTCATTGACGACGTCGATAAATCTACTATTTATTTTTAGTGTCGTACGCGTTTGCTTGTAATTTCATGTATTAAGTAAAATCGCGTAAGCTAAAAATTTGCGTTCAATGTAAACGGGCATCAAACAATTAAGCATTGGCATCAATAAAGTATTAAATAATTATTTTGAGAATAATTATGGCCGTTGTGTATTTTATTTTTATCGGTTACGTAAATTATGTACGTTTCGCGATAAAATACGTTTAGGCATACCAGGAACCACAAAAATAATTCTACGCTTCAACAAATACCTACGATTGTACCCAACACTCAAAGTTTTATTAAATGTTACCTAAGTTAATATTACCTTCACATTGTTCATAATAAAATAAAACATTTCATGAATACCTTCAAGTAAATACCTTTTTATTTAAAAGCTACAACTAGAAACTTGCATAAAATTCACTAGACAATATGTTAATTATCAAAAGTCTTCTAGAACCTTTTTCCCCTACCTCAAACTCACAACACAACAACAACAATAGGAGTCATAGAGCACTTTTTCTTTACAACTTGTCTTGTACATCACCTTTGCATTAAACATAGCCATACCTTGTCTAATTTGACCATAAGTCTTCCTTAAGACCATGAGCTATGTTTCTTGACCAACTATTGCAAACTTTTGACCACTCTAACCCTTATAAGTGCAAGTAACACATAGATAGCATGCATACACTTTCACACTTAGCAAAAATCAACAAAATATCCCTCCCTTGGTCTCTATAAGGCCACGGCTTGAAAACACCCCTTAACCAAATCCATACAAAATTTTCTACAACCTATACACACATATATACTTCCATCCTAAGATATTCTAAGATGTTTCCAAGCATTGATTAGCCTTTTACAAGTAATAATCAAGAAAAGGAAGGATTAGGGTTTCATAACCTAATCTAGGGTTTCATATTTGCAAGCTTTGGTTTCTAGTCTAAACAAGGGTTTAGATTGTGTTAGTCATCATCTTCATTCACCATAAGGTTGCATTTGATCTTTTATGTAACGCTTTATCTGCGATATTTGGATTATCTGAACTCAAGGTGAGTTCATAGCCCTATATTTTTACGATTTCGATGATTTATAACTTGGGGTGGAAACATGCTTTATTTTATAAATTGGACGCAAGTGTATATTTTATATTGATTACATGTTTGCCTAAGTAGCGATAACCCAAGTTGAGCCCATTATCATGAACTATCAATTGCATAGATGTAGTTGTGAATTACATTATGTGAGCGCGAATGTTATGAATAGATCTATTTGGGAAATGACCTCCCCGTTCGGGTGACTAGCTATCACCGGGAACGAACGTATAGCATGTCGAATTTGGGGATGTTTCGGGTTGAACATCTAATCGGGCAGAAATTGCAATATATATTATTGCAAGAAAGATTGTCGAGCTTCAGTGTCATGAGCTTAGGAAAATGTAATCGGGTTTTGTGATGTCTGCATGTGTTGCATTATCACGGGGAAAGTCTTGCGGTCCTGCATATTATGATTTATCAAACCTATGAATTCACCAACATTATTGTTGACGTTTTAAAGCAATGTTTTTCAGGAGATCAGTAAGCATAAGGTGCCAAGGATACATTGGTGATTTTGTTTTGGGATGTCATGCTAAAGATATGGTTGTATTATGTTTTGGGAAACTCATGTGTTGTGAACCAGTATCTTTGTAATAATAATAAGGAACAAGTTAAAGCTTCGGGCTATTTGTATCAAGTATTTGTTAAATCCAATGTATCAGTTTTAAAACGACTTTTTGGTCGTTCTATATATATCTTGTGTTATTGATCATTGAAGTAACACGCCCCGGACCCTTATTCCGCTGCGACCCAAATTGGGGGTGTTACAATTTTGAAATAGACTGAGTTGGATTCAATGACGAGAAGGATGACTACTCGGATAGTTTGACATAACTCCTAAGCAATGGTGATGATTACGATCTCATATTTAAGGTTGTTTAATTTATAAAAAGGTTTTCTCGTCAAAAAACGTTTTCACAAATTAATGCGTTTAACTTAAGACTTATATTTAATTAACTCGATCAAATGTTTCACTCAAATAATCCAGTTACTATTATATCAAAATCTATTTTGTTTATCAAACAACGTAAGCGGATTTCTCCAACCAAACGATAAAGACCATAAACAAATCTTTAAACCCATATAACATATAAAGGGTCTTTCGACCTATACCGTTATAAGCATACAATCAAAGTTGATAATCAAAGTTTATAAGATAAGACACGATAGGATTTCAACATAAGCTTAAGATTAAGAAGATTGCAATGATACCAAATGCTTATTTATTATATTAACATCACCGAGTAGTCATGAGAGATTTAGCCTCTCATGGCTATGAAGTTCATAACAAAATAAAGCAGAGAAACAAGAAACATACTATGCTTGGGTAAGAAAATGGATCAAACTCCACCCGTTACAAGTATCGGATCTTACTCAGATCTTTATTTTACTAAATACTATGGTGTTTGTTCTTCGTTCTTCGTCTTCAATCTTCAACTCAAGATGTTTGAGAGAGAATTGTTTGTTGAATGATTGTGTGTGGAATATGATGGATGCCTCAAATGGTGTGAAATTCGTCTCTATTTATAGGCTGAGAAGGGGTCGAAGTGCGGCGCACATTATAAAATGTGCGGCGTACTTAGATTAAGTCGGTACAATTCCATTTAATGTTGCAATAAAGTGCGGTGCACATTTGTAGAAAAACGGCACACTTGAGGTGTAAATGCAGACTTCATTTAATTCCACTTAATTCGAAGGGAAGTGCGGCGCACATTTCTAGAAAACCGGCGCACTTCTTGGCATTTTCAGCTTTAGTCCTTTTTTCTCTTAACTTGTCTTCCAATGAGTATAAACACTTGCATTTTGATCTTTTTGAGCTCGGGATGTCTTCAAGTGAACCTGCACATATTTCATGCTATTAATTACTAAAAGTTCACGAGAAATGATAAGATATATACAAATAACGTCGCCGAAAACATGTATAATTTAGGCGTTATCAGTATTCGACATCAAACATCAATACGGCATATTTAGTTTACTGAATACGACGTATCGATCATCTGAAACAACAACAACTTTAGTTAGTTCTTTTGTTTCATTTTTTAGAATAGTTTTACTTAAAATTTGGTCTTTTGTTTCAGGAACCATGTTTAAGTTCTCCCACAACCAGCTTGCTTATCCTGAAAAGAAGTTGACTATCGATTGAATGTTGGCGAAATTCATAAATGAAGGAATGCAAGAAAACGAGGAGATCAGAATATTCATTAGAGAATTTAGGACAACTAACGAGCATTTGATGATGTTAAAAACAAAATTTAATGACGATGAACCATGGTATGCGGATTTTGTCAATTATATTGTCGGGAAAGTTGTTCCCCCAAAATGGACATCTAAAAAAAGAAAGAGATTTTATTCTCAAGTCAAGAGTTATTTTTTGGAGGAACCCTATGCATTTAGATTGTGTTCCGATAATATAATGAGAAGATGTGTGGCTGGTAGTGAAATCTTTGAAATTTTAGCACATTGTCATTCAGGACCGACTGGGGACATCATAGTGCTTCTATTATAGCAAGAAAAGTTTACGAGTTTGGATTTTATTGGCCTAGTAATTTTAAAGATGCTAAAGAATACGTGATGAAATGCGATGCATGTCAAAGATCAGGAAATATATTATCAAGGAGCGAAATGCCTCAGAATAATATTCAGATATGTGAAGTCTTTGATGTTTGGGAATTAGATTTTATGGGATCGTTTCCTGACTCAAGAGGTAATAAGTATATATTAGTAGCTGTTGATTATGTGTCCAAATGGGTTGAAGCTTAAGCATTACCAACGAATGATACGCGAGTGATGGTTAAATTTTTAAGAGGACTATTTGCTAGATTTAGAGTTCATAAGGCTTTGATTAGTGATAGGGGCACACATTTTTGTAATTCTCAGCTTGAAAGAGCTTTACAAAAATATGGTGTGACTCACAAATTATCGACAGCATATCACCCTCAATCTAATTGACAAACTAAAATTACCAACAGGGCTATTAAATGTATTATAACGATGCATTATGGGACTTTAGAACAGCTTACAAAACACCAACATGATGTACACCTTTCGGATTAGTTTATGGAAAAGCATGTCATTTACCCGTAGAAATTAAGCATAAAGCGTATTGGGCATTAAAACAATGTAATATGGACTTAACAATTGCTAGTAAATATCGTTTTATGCAACTTAATGAATTAGCTGAATTGATAGATGGGGATTATGAGAATACTAGAATTTACAAAGAACGAACTAAGAAATGGCATGATTCTAGACTTCGTGGAGATAAAAATTTTAAGGTAGGGGACAAAGTACTATTATATAATTCTCGTTTTAAAATGTAGCCAGGTAAGCTTAAATCAAAATGGTACGGACCGAATATAGTTAAAACGGTATATTCATATGGGGCTGTAGAAATTACTGATAAGAACGGGTTTAGTTTCAAAGTCAATGGACAACGCTTAAAGAAATATTGTGAGGATAAAATTGATAGAAAGGATGAAGAAGTTGTCGAGTTCGTGACACGTACAATGTAGAGCTGAAGGGAGTCTAACTTAAAGACTCTTCAATAAACAAAAGTGCTTGCCGGAACACAACCCGGAATGTTATTTCAATTTTTGTATCGAGTCTGTCTGTCAAGTATGTTGATACGGCGTATCCAACTTAATGGATACGGCATATCGAATACCCTAGACACATTATCTTTTTATTTTTCAGTACTTTTAAAACTTTATTGTCAGACTTGTTAATACGGCGTATTTAGAATCCTGAATATGGCTTATTTGACCTCTGACCCGTATTGGTTATTTTCTTATAGATTTCAATACGGCGTATCCACCACCATGGATACGGCGTATCGACTGTCCTGTACAATTATCGTTTTTATTTTCTTATTCTAACCAACGTTTATTTGGAGATACAATTGCTGTGATTTGCTTTATAAAACAGAGAAGTACTAAATGAAAATGAAGAAAGTGGTGGTATGCATATAATCAGGAATCTTATGTGTGTTGTGCATGTTGGTATGTTTTTTACAACACAACACACATAGTTTCTCATAAATTCATCATGGAGGATCATACCGAGTAAATTCTAAGGGAGTTTTCGTTCTA
>BQNB010082062.1:0-20411 GCA_026074375.1 Tanacetum coccineum | reverse complement strand
TTGTTTCAAATTCACAAATTGTGAAGGATTTGAATGATATGATGAGTGTCGTATGTATATTTGCATACTATTGCAAGTATCATGGTATAGAAATGTGATAGTACCTTTATGAGGCATTTAAAGTCACCAACATACTTATCTCAGACCGTCATCTTTATAGTTTCTTAAAATATAAAGTATTCTTATTCTTTAATGTGTAGTACAACAATGCTCTTAGCTGAGCATATCTAGTTAGTAGATTTATCATAAATGATGCAATCCTACTTAAACTAGAATTGATTATTCTCTAGCATTAGCTGTACACAAACAACATTATGCCTTATATAATTTGTAAACATTTGTATTAACAGTCATCTAAATTCTCTTAATTAGATATTGTTATCTAATTACTCTCAATTAGATACTGTTGTTGTTAGCACATCTTGCTTTCATGCAAAAGTAACAACCAGTCTCATACACAATATAATATATACATGATAAGTCCTTAGTTAAAAACATAAGGTTTCCATCCATGTAATAAATTATCTCAAGTGAAATAAATTATCTCAAGTGGAATATTGCATTTGTGTTGGACTTTATCACCGCATATGCTTATTTAATTAAACATTTATTCCTAAATGTTAGTTTAATTTCCTAAAATCCCAAGTGAAGTTCCATTCCAATCTCAAGTATTAACATCTAGCTTAGATGGAATGATGCTTTCATTATGTTACACAACATATGAATTTTAAGGAAAAATGTAGTGCTCCCACTTGATGTCAGGTGTACTTAGGAGTTATCTTAATTTAATCAAAAATCATATTGAAATTAAACTTAAGATTTCAGCTCCTAGATGCATGATCCAATCCACACTTGGATTCTATTATCTTGTATACATTATAAAGATTATATAGACACATAACCCTTTTGATTACACACCGTCCTCGCAAAAGATAATCATAAAGAAAAGAGTTACTCCCTCCGTCCCACTTTTATTGTCATCATTTGACTTTTTGAAGTCTTTCTTTTGTATCTTTGATCTTTAATATTTTTATTTGTGTTGTATAATACTTGATGCAAAATATATGAATGAATTGGTTTTTAAATATATTTTCATTGGTATAACTTTCATAAAGTATTATATAACACAAACAAAAATATTAAAGATTAAAGTTAAAAAAAAGACTTTGGAAAGTCAAATTAGGACAATAAAAGTGAGACGGAGGGAGTACTATATAACAAATTCTCTCTCCCACCTCATTCAACGTTCATCGTCATTCAAATTTCCTTACGTTGTTAATCAATATATTGCTTCATTCTTCGTTGTTCGCCATTCAATAGGTAGTCACTTTATTCGTTTATAACTTGACAATATGCATGTATTGGTGGTGGTTTCGAATATATATCTAAACGATAACAATCTTGATATAATTAGGGTTTTGAATTAAGAACAATAAGTAATTAGTTGTTAGCTCTTAATAAACTTGATGATAATCTTGATAAACTTGATATAATCACTTTATTCGTTTATAACTTGATAACAATATGCATGCATTGGTGGTGGTTTTGAATATAAAGATCGAATCTTGGTGGTGGTTTTGAATATAAAGATCGAATCTTGGTGGAGGTTTTAAATATATATCTAAACGATGATATATATAATTAGGGTTTTAAGTACAATAAGTAATTAGTTGTTAACTTTGATAAACTTGATGAGTGCTAGATGCAGAGGCGTATAATAGATTGATATGAACATTATGAGCTGTCCCGTAATAAAACCAGTTGTTGCTGATACCGTCTTCTCGGTTCCTTCTTCCATAACGTGAGCTCGGAGAAGGAAGAGATAGGAGGGTCCTATGGAGAATGTGGTCAGAAATCCATAATAGAGTCCGACCACAACGACCGAATTGATTATCTTCATGCATAAGGATACTAGATTACCTAGTAGAAAGGATTTTTATCAATGTTAGGGTTAGTGATCAATAATTTGCATGAAGAATTGGGTAACAGTACGTTATGTTCATAGAAATTACTATGTACTTAGCTATTTAATTCTTAGCTTTTCACGTTGTCAACACATGGGTTTTGATAACAGTTATTTGTAATTAATATGTTTGTAAAGATGTAAATCATCTTTGGCGTTAGTGATTTCTGATTTCGGCTGTCACATTGATTTTAATTAGAATGTTTTTAATCTGGGTATATTTTCAGTATACTCGATCTTGTTTAACTTTGTCATGACTTATTATTCTTTAATTTCTTACTTATTATTCTTTGGTTTTAGGAGTTAAAGGTTTGCTCGATCTAAGATATTTTGAAGGTATAGTTGAAAGAAGATGAAGTCAGAGAGGGAAGTCATCGTTATGGAGGATTCTCATCTAGAGAATTGTTGTGATGACGGTATACTGTTTGAGGGAACCTACAAAAACATACCCGCTATGGTCAAACGAATAAGTATTAACGAGGTCGAGATAGGGTTGGAAGCAAGAGTGCATTTGAACCGATTATGTGAGCACCAAAACATAATCAGATTTTAAGAAATAGAGTTGGACGACACATTTTACTACCTAGCCTTCGAGAGATGCACGTATTCGTTAGAGGAGTATTGTTTGGTGAACGAAACCAATACCAAAAAAAAAAAAAAAAACAACAACAAACCAAAAAATATGGAGATTGAGTAAAGGATGAGCTTCTAGACTTATTGAGGCATAAGTTTAATGGATTATTATTTATTGTTTATTCGTATAAAATATTAAGTTTTTTTTTTCAGCGGTATCATATATGGTATGGCCTACTTGAGTGGAAAATCAATTTGTCCATGGAAAATTAAAACCAAGTAACATTATGATCAAAGTTGATGGCCATACTTTGACACTAAGGTTTTTGGATTAGAGGATGATGGAAGACAATGGTAACATGTGTTGTTTCTTAATTAAGTAGTCTAATTCCTTGGTAACATATTTAGTTTTTGATTTTGTAACATATAATTGTGTTAGGATGATAGCAGATGCTAATTTTTTTAAGGTGGTATATGCGCGATTTAGGCGTCACTTTGCTGTCATGCATTGCTCCAGATACCGAATCTTATAGACGTTGGACGAGATAAATATGATTGATAAGTAGGAAACTGACGAAACTCTTTACAACATACCCGAAAGCTTACGACATTACATTCAGGTTGATAAATTATCGATTGCACTCGAGGTATGACACACTCCCTAGGTTGCTTACAATTGAATTGCATATTTCACATATTCTGTAAAATAGTTAAAATACAAAGTTACAGGTCATTCTACATAGTATAACTTTTAATTATGCAGTAAAACATTCATACATGAGAATAATGTTGTCACTTGTACATATAACTTTTCTATTTATTCACAAAAACTAATGATTGTGGTTTTTGTTGTATAGGCTTTCATACATCGCCTTGCACCGACACACTTTCTTTTGGAGATGGCTCACACGCCTAACTTTTGATGCAAGTGAGATGGGTCAAAAATGATATGACCGCGACATAAACTCTATGGTTATTACAAGACATCAACTGTCTGGGAAGCATTGTTTTTACAAAGAAACTATTGGCACAAGAAATCAATAAGGACTGGTATAACGCGAGGGACAAATCAACTCTTCCGAATGATGTTTTTGGGCTGCTTAAAATGATCCGCGATACGAATGGCCACTTATTGGAAACTGATGAACAATATGGACTCGGGGCACTTAATTACCACATAACCTGAGTGTTCCCAAACCTCCCTTTTGAACACCCATGAACTTCTAAAGAATCAGTATAGTACTCTTTGAGTACTTTGTTATTTCGATAATTTAGCTTTAGAAGTTCATGGGTGTTCGTAAGGAGTGCTGGGAAGCACTCGGTTATGTGGTTTTGAAGCTGCTTGCGGTCCCAATCTGGTTCATCAAGTTCCAATAAGTGGCTATTCGTATCGCAGATAATTTTAAGCGGCCCAAAAACATCATTCGAAAGAGTTGATCGGTCCCTCGCGTTGTTCCCAGTCCCTTATGTATTCTTTTGGCCCATAGTTTCTTTGTAAACACTAATGCTTCCAGACCGTTCGGTGTCTTGTAATACCGGAGAGTTTATGTCGGGTCTTTTATCAGCTTGACAATCTAACTTGCAAGACAGAATAAGTTTGGCGTGTGATATATAGTTGTGAGCCATTTCCAAAAGAAAGTGTATCGGTGCAAGGCGATGTATGACAACCTACATAACAAAAACCACAATCAGAATATTCTCAACTAGAATTGTAACTAGTGCATACCATTGGTTTTTGTGATTACTAGACAATGTTTTATAGTACACAAGTGACAACATTATTCTCATGTATCGGTGTTTTACTACATGTTTAAAAGTTATACTATGTAGAATGACCTGCAACTTTGTATTTTAACTCTTTTACAGAATATGTGAAATATGCAATTCAATTGTAAGCAACCTAGGGAGTGTGTCATACCTCGGGTGCAATCGATAATGTATGTACGTAAGCTTCTGGGGATGTTGAAAAGAGTTTAGCCAGTTTCTACTTATCAGTCTATCTTTGTATCTTCGCTCTTCTCAACTCTATAAAATTCGGTGTTGGAAGCAATGCTTGACATTAAGTTGACGTCTAAATAGCGGCATACTCCCACCATAAATTTGCATCTGCTATCATATTACACAATTATATGTCACAAATTCATAAATCAGATTTGTCAAATTCATTACAAGGAATTAGACTACTTAATTAAGAAACAACAAATGTTACCATTGTCTTCCAACATCCTAACAACTTGCTCTAAACCAAAAACCTTAGGTGTCATAGTTCTTTTTTCCATATATGATAGCGCTGAAATAAAAAAAACTTAAAATTTTATACGAACAAACAGTAAATAAAAATCAATTAAACTTATACCTCAATAAGTCGAGAAGTTCTTTCTTTCTCAAATCTCCGTTCACCAAACGATACGCTCTAACGAATACGCGCATCTCTCAAAGGCTAGGTAGTAAGGTGTCGTCAAAACTCTATTTCATCATTAATAAATAAAAATTACGGTGCTCGCATAATCGGTTCAAATGCACTCTTTCTTCCAACCCTATCTCGACCTCGTTAATACTTATTCGTTTGACCATAACATGTATGTTTTAAACAACTTTTAAAAGCTAAACACTTTTACAAAGCTATGATAGCTAACACTTTTAAAATAAAAGATGGATTTTTATTAAATAAAAACTATTATTAAACAACTTTATACTCAAAACTAAACCCACTTAATAAGCTATGAATTAAGTATAAGCACTTACTATAAAAGCTAAATAAAATCTTAAGTGACCATTTTATAAAAATAAAACTAAATAAAAAGAATATTTTTTATGGTGATTACAAATTGAAAGTGAACAAAAGATATTAAAGATTAAGATGATAACTAAAAAAAGCAAGACAAATAAAAAGAAGCACAATGTCCCAAAGGAGGACTATTTTTACACACTCATCCCACAAACCCTATAAAATAACTTTTATTATAAAAAAATATTTTATAGGGTTTGTGGGAGGTGTGTGTATAAATAGTCTCATTGGGACATTGTGCTTCTTTTTATTTGTCTTGCTTTTTTTAGTTATCATCTTAATCTTTAATATCTTTTGTTCACTTTTAATCTGTAATCACCATAAAAAATATTCTTTTTATTTAGTTTTATTTTTATAAAATGGTCACTTAAGATTTTATTTAGCTTTTTATAGTAAGTGCTTATTAGCTTATTCATAGCTTATTAAGTGTTTATTTTGAGTTTAAAGTTGTTTAAAATAGTTTTATTTAATAAAAATCTCATCTTTTTATTTTTAAAAGTGTTTAGCTTATTCATAGCTTATTAAGTGTTTAGCTTTTAAAAGTTGTTTAAAACATACTTATTATGGTCAAACGAATAAGTATTAACGAGGTCGAGATAGGGTTGGAAGAAAGAGTGCATTTGAACCGATTATGCGAGCACCATATGAAATAGAGTTGGACGACACATTTTACTACCTAGCCTTTGAGAGATGCGCGTATTCGTTAGAGCGTATCGTTTGGTGAACGGAGATTTGAGAAAGAAAGAACTTCTCGACTTATTGAGGTATAAGTTTAATTGATTTTTATTTATTGTTTGTTCGTATAAAATTTTAAATTTTTTTTATTTCAGCGCTATCATATATGGTCATACTTTGACACCTAAGGTTTTTGGATTAGAGCAGAGTTGTAGGATGTTGGAAGACAATGGTAACTTGTTGTTTCTTAAGAAGTAGTCTAATTCCCTTGGTTACAATTATTCTTGATATATGATTTTGTGACATATAATTGTGTTATGATGATAGCAGATGCAAATTTAAGGTGGGATATGCACGATTTAGGCGTCACTTTGCTGTCATGCATTGCTCCAGACACCGAATTTATAGAGTTGAAGAGCGAAGATAAAGATAGACTGATAAGTAGGAAACTGGCGAAACTCTTTACAACATACCCGAAAGCTTACGACATTACATTATCGATTGCACCCGAGGTATGACATACTCCCTAGGTTGCTTACAATTGAATTGCATATTTCACATATTCTGTAAAAGAGTTAAAATACAAAGTTGCAGGTCATTCTACATAGTATAACTTTTAAACATGCAGTAAAACACAGTACATGAGAATAATGTTGTTACTTGTACATATAACTTTTCTATTTATTCACAAAAACCAATGGTATGCACTAGTTACAATTCTAGTTGAGAATATTCTGATTGTGGTTTTTGTTCCCCCCTTTGTGTCTTTTGTCATACTTCGCCTTGCACCCACATACACTTTCTTTTGAAATGGACTCACACGCCATAATTTTCTTGTCAATGAAGTTAGATGGTCATGCTGTTAAAGAATGCCGCGAACATAATCTCTCCGGTATTACAAGGGACACCAACGGTTCTGGAAGCATTTGGTTTTACAAAGACAAACTATGGAGGCATAGAATCAGTAAGGACTGGTACAACGCGAGGGACCGATCAACTCTTTTGAATGATGTTTTTGGGCCGCTTAAAATGATCCGCGATACGAATGGCCACTTATTGAAACTTGATGAACCAAATTGGGACGCAGCAGCTTCTAAACCACCATAACCGCTTCCAACACTCATTACGGAACCACCCATGGAACTTCTAAAAGATAAAGTATTGAAAATAACAATAGTACTAAGAGTACTATTGATTCTTTAGAAGTTCTTGGGTGTTCTTAAGGGGTGTTGGGAGATAGCACTCGGTTTTGTGGTTCTTGAAGGTGGCCCGATGTTACAATCTGGTTCATTCAAGTTCCAATAGTGGCCATTCGTATTCGCGGATCATTTTAGGCAGGCTCCCAAAAAACATGATTCGGAATAGTTGATTTGTCCACCGCGTTTTTATTTATACACAGTCCTTATTGATTTCTTGTGACTAATAGTTTCTTTGTAAAACATATGATTCCCGACCGTTGATGTCTTTGTAATACCATAGAGTTTATGTCGCGGGTTCTTATCAGTTTGACCTCTCACTTGCATCAAAAAGTTAGGCGGTGTGAGCCATCTCCAAAAGAAAGTGTGTCGTGCAAGGCGAGTATGAAAGCCTACTATCTAACAAATACAATAATCATTGGTTTTTGTGAATAAATTAAAGTTATATGTACAAGTGACAACATTATTTTCATGTATCAATGTTTTTACGTGCCATAATTAAAGTTTTACTTATGTAGATGACCTGTAACTTTGTATTTTAACTATTTTACAGATATCGTGAAATATGCAATTCATTTGTATGTAAACTTAGGGAGTGTGTCATACATCGTAGTTGCATCGATAATTTATCAACATGAATGGTAATGTCGTAAGCTTTCGGGTACGTCTTTGGTAAGAGTTTCGTCAGTTTCCAACTTATCATCTATTTTTATCTTCGCCACTCTATGAAATTCGTATCTGGAGCATATGCATGACAGCAAAGTGACGCTAAATCTCGCATTTCACCTTAAAAAATTGCTTTGCTTTCATTTCATAACACAATTATATGTTAACAAAATCAAATACTAAATATGTTCCAAGGAATTGACTACTTTAATTTAGAAACAACACATGTTACCATTGTCTTCCAACATCCTCTAATCCAAAAAACCTTAGTGTCAAAGTATGACCATCAACTTTGATCATAATGTTACTTGGTTTTAATTTTCCATGGACAAATTGATTTTCCACTCAAGTAGGCCATACCATATATGATACCGCTGAAAAAAAAAACTTAATATTTTATACGAATAAACAATAAATAATAATCCATTAAACTTATGCCTCAATAAGTCTAGAAGCTCTTCCTTTCTCAAATCTCCGTTCACCAAACAATACTCCTCTAACGAATACGTGCATCTCTCGAAGGCTAGGTAGTAAAATGTGTCGTCCTACTTCTATTTCTTAAATCTGATTATTTTTTTGGTGTCACATAATCGGTTCAATGCACTCTTGCTTCCAACCCTTATCCACGACCTCGTTAAGACTTATTCGTTTGACAATAGCCGGGTATGTTTTTTGTAGGTTCCCTCAAACAGTATACCGTCATCACAACAATTCTCTAGATGAGAATCCTCCATAACGATGACTTCCCTCTCTGACTTCATCTTCTTTCAACTATACCTTCAAAATATCTTAGATCGAGCAAACCTTTAACTCCTAAAACCAAAGAATAATAAGTAAGAAATTAAAGAATAATAAGTCATGACAAAGTTAAACAAGATCGAGTATACTGAAAATATACCCGGATTAAAAACATCCTAATTAAAATCAATGTGACAGCCGAAATCTGAACATTCACTAACGCCAACGTTGATTTTACAACTTTTTACAACAAAGATGATTTACATCTTTACAAACCCATGTGTTGACAACGTGAAAAGCTAAGAATTAAATAGCTAAGTACATAGTAATTTCTATGAACATCTTGACAAAGAAGATCTAACAACGTACTGTTACCCAATTCTTCATGCAAATTATTGATCACTAACCCTAACATTGATAATAACATGCAATAAAGAAATATCATCATAACTAACAATTAATTAATCATATTCATAGTTATCCACTTAATTAACGCATGTAGATAAAAATCAAACGTACAACCTCGATCATACAAAGAAATACTAATCTACATATATTATATATATCATCATCATCAAGATTCGATCTTTATATTCAAAACCACCACCAAGATTTGATCTTTATATTCAAAACCACCACCAATGCATGCATACAGTGATCAAGTTATAAAGAATAAAGTGATTATATCAAGATTATCATCAAGTTTATCAAGATTATCATCAAGTTTATTAAGAGCTAACAACTAATTACTTATTGTACTTAATTCAAAACCCTAATTATATCAAGATTATCATCGTTTAGATATATATTCAAAACCACCACCAATGCATGCATACAGGGCCGGATTTGAGCATGTGCAGAATGCTCAACCGCTCAGGGGCTCCGATTTTGTAAGGCCCCCATGATTTTAGACCTTAGTGATGATATAGTTCGACTATTGACCCAAAATTAGTAAGTATGTGCACTAAAACCCTAAAAACTCTTGCCAGCATGTAAAATGAAAATTGATTTTTAATAAAGTTTTCAAATTGTTGAATGCAATGGTAGAATACAGTAACAGGGATGGATATAGAAGTGGGGAAGAAGATGAATACTTTAGGTTATCTACACTTTATACCCTTTAGTTAATTATTTGTACACTTTTTGTCCTAGCTTTTAAATTTTGTTTACAAACTAGCATAACTAAAATGACAAAATTGACACTTTAAACCCATTTGTAAGAAATTTGTCATGAATGGTACGTTTTTTTATGGATTTAAGATACTGAAGATATAAGATATTGTCACGAAAGGTATGTAAATAATATTAATTTGACAAATTTGACGTGAAATGTATTTAGTATCTTTGAAAAAAGTTAATTAGCACAGTTTTTTGCAAAATTTATAAGCTTATTTTGTGTATAGATAAATTTTTGTGTTTACGTTATAATTTTTGCACAGGGCCCTTAAAAAGCACGAGACGGCCCTGTATGCATATTGTCAAGTTATAAACGAATAAAGTGATTACCTATTGAATGGCGAACAACGAAGAATGAAGCAATATATCGATTAACCACGTAAGGAAATTTGAATGATGATGAACGTTGAATGAAGTGGGAGAGGGAATTTATTATATATTATATAGTAATACACGTCGGTGGACATATCTTCTACTTGGCTTATAAGTTTGTAAAAAAAACTCTCCTATATTGAAAGATATAAATGACCTCGGGAGTATTCTTTTTGCTAAAAAGTGGACGAAGAAAATGATCAAGTGGTACGACTCAATGAATCAAGGTTGGTATGACTCGATGAATCAAGGTTGGTATGACTTGGGACAGAGACAATGAGATGTGTGCGGTCAATGTGTGAAATTTGGGATAGAGAGAATGAGATGTGTCTGTTTTTATATCGATCAAATGACACATCCCATCTTCTTCAATTTTAAATAAATCTTCTATAATTCTAAGTATAACTGTTGAGTTTTTAAAACATTTTATGATGATTCATGAAGTTCTAAATACTTTTTTATAAGAAAAGATGTCATTTAGGACTTTATTAAAAATATATCATGTGATAATGTTTGTTTTTCTAAAACAATCTACAACGTTTACTTTTACTTTATTCCGAGCTAAAAATCTAGCTTTTCATGAGATATATACGTTTTGTTTAAACTTATGGACCAAAAATCTATGATTCACATAAGGATAGAGAGTTTAAAATCATAAATATTAAAGACAGCGGGATTAAAGTGGATCTTTCATAATAGCACTGTGTGTGGTAACTTGCAAGTTACTATCACTCCAGCGCCACATCAGTTTTTCCGCACTTAACTTACATCTAACTATCGCACTTAAAAACACTCTCCCCAGTAACTTGCATCTAACTTAAACGTTTGAGACCCATCATTTGGTTTCTTTTACACTTTTTTCAAACCAACTAATTTTTCATTCATTTAAATAAAAATACAAATTATATTTTAGAAAATACAAATACAAAACACTAATTTTCCATTCATAAATTTTCACATATATATTAAACACGATAGTTTGGTTTTTTTGTGTTAAAGTCATAAAACAATGGGCTAAATGGTAAGAATAATAACAAAATAAAAAATAAATAAATATTCTATCATCGCATGTCTTCTTCTCGGGTGTAATACACACTATACACACTCACACACACTATACATACATTTATAAATTGAAAAAAACTAATCAAATCAATGCTCCTTTGGTAGACCGACGAAGCCTCCAACAAACCAAAACCAACGCACCCCGTGGTGCAATAACGAGGAGCCATGTCGGAGTAATGAACTCACGTCGTTACTGCACTCATTGCTCTACGAAATATGGTTAGAGACAACAACATAACTTATGGGCTCACACACTTCCTTAGTCTCTCGGTTAGTCTTCTCCGCAAAAATCATGTACTTAATTTTCACAATTAAAGCACAAACTTAAACTCTTTTTTTCTTTAGTAACTTCAAAATTTTGATTCTTGTCATACCGAAGTTATATTCTTCTTTCTAAATCATCTTTTATCATTCAAAAGTGAGTTTATACCTATAAGAAAATTTCAAAATCAAAGGCCCCTTGAAAATGAAGGTCTTGTGCGATTGATTACCCGCACATGCTTAAATGCTTAAGGTCTTGTGAGATTGTGGTGAGTGTGTGGGACTCATTATTGGTGGCTTATGAGTATTTGTTTTTACGAACTTATTTGCTTTTGGGCTATTTTTTGGTTTATTTTGTAACTTGTGTGCTTATATAAGTTTATTAATAAACTTGAATGTTGTAAACTTGGTGATTATATAAGTTTATTATAATATTTTTTAACTTGCACGTTAATATAAGTTTATTTTATTATGATAAACAACATGTTGATAACCACATGTAGGACCGAAAATGAGAAAAAGGTGACAAGGCGGGGGGGGCGGGGGGGGGACCGCACAAATATTGTTGATCTGAACCGATAGTGTTTGATTTCTCGATTCCGATTAGTTCGGTTTCTTTGTCCAGTCGGCTTGGTCTCGGTTCGCTCCTTCTTCCTAGGTTCGTGCGGCGGATCTAATGTTAAATTCTACATAACATAAAAAGGTAGTTTGATTAATAAAAAAGGTTTATATGTTGTTGTCACCAACAACTTGTTTTTGGTGTGGCACTTTGATGTTATCGTTTTACCATAAAAATTAATTTATTAAATGGAAATATTATACAAATCTAGATACAAAAGTATCTGGAAGATTTTTTGTTTTATTAAAATATAAAACTAATGCAAACTAAGTTATCTAAAGAAAAGGTAAAATCTAAACTTAAACTAAAAGAGATATGTTTGCCTAGAAACCAATGGTAAAAAGTTAGGATTTAAATGGTGAATTAAAACTCAAACAAGGATTAATTTATTCACACGGTTGTGTATTTCAATCTTAATCCATATTCACTCACATTAAACTATTTAGTTGATAATCTAAGTTAAGATGAGTTAAGATGTTGACTACTTTATTTTACCGTAAGCTAAACGTGTCTAGTCACGAATAAGGTTCGAAAACCGCTGAGGCAAACCTTTCACGGTTTTAGTCAAGAAATAACTAACTTAATCTCTAGTCAATAAACTAATTTAAACTTACAACTAAAATCACCAACAAACTTCAAAAACCATACTAACTACTTAACCACCAATTTGTAAACAAACATATGCAAACTATTCGCTAATAAACATAACTACGCTAAGATCAATAAATATAGCAACAATAATTATGACTAAACTACGCATGACAATAGACATAAGCATAAAGGAATAAAAGAGTTAAAGGAAAGAAGAAACCCGGATATTACTCGAAATGACAGAGTGACAACTTTTCTTCATCCAACATAACGATTTATTTAAACGTAACTTAAACACAATTTAAAAAGTAAAAATATTAAAACTTTATTTAATAAAATAAAAACTTTGTGATTTAAAAGCTTAAAACTAAAAACTTTATAAAAGAAATAGACTCTGAAATGATATTTTTATAAAAAGATTTAGACTTTATAAAAGAAAAGCATAAAACTAAAAGATTTATAAATATATATAATTTTTTTTATAAAAAAGTTGATTAAAAAGATAAAAGTAAAAACTGAGAGTGTAAAATACAATAATCTAAAACATTAATATAAATGTTTGAAATGAAAAACATAAACTTACAATGATAAAATTTTAACTTAGAGAAAGATTAATATAAAGTCTTAAAATCTAAAACTAATTAATCTAAACTTATAAATTAAAAATTAAAATTAAAATGAAAAGAAAGAAAAAAAGAATGCGGCGCCTGAACGAGATATGTTTTCTCGCCTGCTACTACTTCTCATATAGGGTTTTATCACAATAAGAAGGAAATGGGCTGTTGATGGGCCTTGTGGCTCACTAATGGGCTTCAATAATCTTTCATAAATATTCAAGATGTTGTATATTTCTTTAGCTTGTATCTACAATAACAAATAACAAATTTGAGCACTAACAATATAAATATTTACGTTTTCATCACACCTCAACGCCAACTTAACATCTCTTAATAACACTCTAGTAACTAAAACACCGTGCCCAACAAAAAACCAATAACATGTTATCGGTCCCATTTTCTTTTTCTGCTTTCATTTTAATTTAAACAAACACATAATACGAAACCAGGACACAATACGATCATTCGTGCATAGTCACGTCAATTTAAATGTGCAATTTTTTTATTTACTTATGTATATATATGAGTGTGGTGCAAGTGAGAATGAGAAAAGTTAATATTTTAAAGTGTAATTAAGTATTTAAGTTATTAATAGATTGCATTAACTTGTATAACTAATGATATATTTTAGTGAAAGAATATCAAAGTTTATATTAAAAATTAGTGAACGATGAGGACCAATTAGGGAAAAAGGTTAACTATAAATACAATAAGATATTAAACTTTCTTCTTAAAGCGAAATCGAAATCATAAATTAATTGCATGTCTAAGAGTAACAAACTCACCTGCCATTGAAACTTTTAAACCTAAATTTCTGTAGATTTCTTTATAAATACCGCAATATTATTCAAAACAACTTATCTTTCGTGTATGTGAGTCGACTATTAGTCAAAAGGTTAAAGGCTTAAGTTGCTTATAGAGTAGATAGATAGATGTTGCCTAAATGTTTTGTAATACATATGAATCATGATGTCATGCTAAACTGACACAAGTTAATTTGAGAAGGTAAACGGAAAAGAGTTATGATATATAGGCCTACAAATAGGCCTAATCCATTCACATTTTGACAATTGTCAAACACTCATTCTCTCTCCTCATATTCACCAATCAAATTTTACATTCCACCAATCATAGTTGTAGGTCTATATTTTTAAGCACACTACTTAGGCCTACAAATAATTTTCAACGGAAAAAATTTAATCATAACGGCTTGAAATTTAGATGAGTTCAAGGATGGCCAAATATTGCTAATGGAAAATCATGAGGGTGGTGCACTTGTAATTAGTCTCGTTTAGTAACGAGAGTTTCTATTCATATATATTTCATCACCCTTATTCGGTGGTGAGTACTTTGAAACATATAAGACATTCAGGATTTATAAAAAGGTGTTCGCACAAATTTTTTTTTTAGCTAATTAAAATTACACCGTAAGAAACGAAAGTAGTAAAAAAAATATTAGGGTTTGCACATACAAAAAAAACGACAGTTTTCAAAATTTCTTATATTTCATGACTTAAAATCGGGTGTTGCCCGTGCCACACCCCATGTAAGTCCGTCTTTGCATCCATCATCGCAGGAGTTACTAAATTGGAAACCGGCTTTTATTAATACGGAGTACATTTTTCCTTTCTACAACAAGTTATCTTCAAATTTTAATCAATAGAAAAAATTATACTACCTCCGTCTCAAAATAAGTGTCCACTTTAACTTTTTAGAGTCAAACTGGTTCAACTTTGACCTTAACTATTTTTATGTGTGTTATTTCATCAAGTATTATATAATGCAAAAATAAATATTTAAGCTCAAAGTTGAACCAGTTTGACTCTGAAAAGTCAAACTGAACACTTATTTTTGGACGGAAGGAGTAACAACCAAAGGAGACATTTTATTTGTTTACAGTTAAACATTTATAATTTTTTTGCGGACATATACTATAAAACGGGAAAATAACAAAATCAATATATTTACATAGTGGTGGAAGACAAACGAGCAACAAGTTGCGTCGTTAGCCCTTTGAATTACAAAGTTAATCTTATGAAAAACCACATTTGTGGATCTAGGTGTCGTAACATTACTGTTCATAACTCGTTGAAGTCTATTGAGTAGCTTTACCGTCTCAGGTGCAAGGAAACCAAATGTATCAAACACGAAAGGAATAAACACGTGTTGATTTTCAATGCAAGCTTTCTCGTGTTTTGTCACTTTAGATAAGGCGGCTTTCAAATCAACCCAGCCTACTGTAAAACCCCGACTACTTGATGAACGCGTAATTATTCATCTTTTTAGTGCTCAAATATTCTCAATTATTGCATAATAAATAACAAAAATATGGATTTTAAATGCATATATCATTTAAATTATGTATTATTGTAGGCATGAAACGAGAGCATTTAACCAAAAGTGTGAGATTTCGAGTATTTATTAAAGATCCGGAAAAGCCCGAGAAAATAGCCCAAACTAGGCCTATTTATGGGCCTAAGCCGGGCCAAGCTAAGACCATGTTTATTCACAACTCAATCTTTTATTAAAATATTATTTTCTTATTCTTTCACATATGAATCAATACATACAACCAATATTAACTTTTTTTTATCATTTATCAACAACCCAACCCAACCTAACATATAATATTATTTCTTTTATATTTAATTTAATTACTTAAAACATCATTTAAATTATATACTAAATAAAGTATTTACTTTATAAATATATTTTTAAAAAGTGATGATTTTAATAAAAAAATTATTTTATATTTTTAAGTTGTAATTGAGAACTAAAAATTAAACTAGTTTTATAGAGAACTGAAAATTGAAAGCAATAATTTAATTATGATTTAAAAAAATAAAAGATAATATACATTATCTATTACCTTATCTATAACATACAAAATCAATGAGAATATGGATGTCCAATAATATAGTGACATGTGGCGAGGTTATTTGTATGACTTGAAAGTTATTGAATGAACTAGTCATGAGAGATCACCATTGCCTTTTGTACTTATTGCAATTTAATATACTAAAATAATGACTTGTACCTCCAACCAAGTTATAGACCAAGCCCATGCCACCATCATTTTCTTCCATACGTAGTTAAGCACGTGTCCAATCCTCCTCATTTAATTTCTTAAAATTTTTATTTTATTTTTATAATAGAAGATACTTTGTAGGGTTTGTGGGAGGTGGGTGTATAAATACTCTCATTGGGACATTGTGTAGACAACAAAACCCAGTAGCCGAAAAATATTATTTGCTTCTTTTTTATTTGTCTTGCTTCTTTTTTTAGTTATCATCTTAATCTTTAATATCTTTTGTTCACTTTGAATCTGTAATCACCATAAAAAATATTCTTTTTATCTAGTTTTATCTTTATAAAATGATCACTTAAGTTTTTATTTAGCTTTTTATAATAAGTGTTTATTAGCTTATTCAAAGCTTATTAAGTGCTTATTTTGATTTTAAAGTTGTTTAAAAATTGTTTTATTTAATAAAAATCTCATCTTTTTATTTTTAAAAGTGTTTAGCTTTATAAATGCTTTTTAGCTTATTAGCTTTTTGAGTGTTTATTTCTAGCTCATTAGACTAAATATCTACTAGATCTAAAACCTTAATAACCTGATCTTTGTCTACTCATAGAAGTAAACAATTTTTTTTTATTTTAGAGGGTTGGATGGTTTAGATCTAATCCTTTTAAAATATTTAAGTTTTCTCTAAAGTTTTAATTTTTAGCTATTAAATTAGTTTTTAAACTAGATCTAATAATTTTAAATTGATTTAAGTTTATTTGGATACCAAACTTATTGTGGATACCAATGGACTAATATTCACCCTCCATCCCATCTTAATCCAATGGCTAAGATTAAACCAAAAATCAATTTTCATCCTTTTTTTTCAAATATTAATATCTTTCAAACCGTTAATCGTTAAGCGAAAAAAACTATACCATCACGACGAGCATTAAATTATTTTTCTATCGATATCTACTTTGATATACTTTCGACGAAAAAAAATTTCTCGTTTTTTCACGTTTTTCACGTTTTTTTTCGTCGTTTTTTCGTTGCTGAAACTTGCATGAAAAATCATATATGATATTAGTGTTAAATCATATATGATATTTAA
Organism: Tanacetum coccineum; assembly: GCA_026074375.1. Classification (NCBI taxonomy): domain Eukaryota; kingdom Viridiplantae; phylum Streptophyta; class Magnoliopsida; order Asterales; family Asteraceae; genus Tanacetum; species Tanacetum coccineum. The sequence goes on along the minus strand of BQNB010082062.1, from coordinate 2,993 downwards.
AATCATATATGATATTACTGTTAAATTACATATTATAAAAACATATATGATATTAGTGTTAAATCATATATGATATTTAAGTTTAATGCAATCACATGTAATTCGATGTTAGTGTTATATCATATATGACACATTATAAAAAACAAAATTAGTGTTTAATCATATATGAATATTTTCACATGCAAGATTTAAACAACGAAGAAAAACTTGAAAAAAACGGTAAAACAAGTTTTTTATATTCGGAAAGTATAGTCAAAGTGATTATCAATGAAAAGAAATTAAAAGCTTCGTCGTGATGGTATATTTTTTTCGCTTAATGATTAACGGTTTAAGAGATATTTAAATTTTAAAAAATAGGTGAAATAATAAAATCATTTTAATCTCAATCATTGATTTCTTTGTTTAGAATGGATAGTGGGGGATGTGTCCCTATCTTGTTATCAACATTTTTTGAATCCAATATAACTCTCCTCAAATAGATTTTAATTAAAAAATAATCTTTAAGTTGTTAAAAAATAATTTTAGTTAAAAAGTTATAATACTTTACTTTTAAATTATTAATTTACAAGAAAACAAGTTGAGATTCGAAGGACAACATCTAACCTCAGCGATTTCCGGTTTCTTACATTCTCACCCTTTTCTTAACCTTATCGTTTTATAATCTTTAAATATATCTTGTTTACTTATCATGTTTAGATTTATTCCAACTCCCCCACCTTATTTATGTTATTAGTGTAGCTGTTTATTATGCGCGAGTAATTTTTTTTATATGTATTGTTTTAGAAATGTGTGTAACTGGTAAGGATGTTGAAGTGTCGTTGTGTGGTGTATATTTTTATGATTCAAGTTTTAAATTTATTATTTTGCCGACTTAAACAAAAACAACACTTTAAACGGCATGTACCCGGTCTCGTGATAGTTTCGTGGTAAGTTTAGGGTTGTTTGAACACTTGGAGTGATGCACTTCAACTTTTATAAATACGTTTCGATAACTTATCTCTAGTTAATTTCCTAATCTAAGTCAAACCTATGCTAAACCTATGTTAGTTATAATCCTAATTCTAACAGGAAAAGAGAGGTTTTTAGTCTTAGAGACTGGCACGGGTTAGGTGGTGACTAAAACCAATTCAAAACACTTAAACACCCTCGAGCAAATTAACAGAAGATAAAAGAGCGGTCAAGCCTTATAATAGAAAATTGTATTAGTCATCATTAATCCGATTAGAAGTTGGTTTGTTTATTCACTGCAATGATTACTTATCTCGAAGAGGCATATCATTCTTAAGACTTAGGCGTTTCATTATCCTAAGACCTAGATACGAAGAATCATGTCACAATTAAACGCATCCGCATACAACATCCTTATTCACTTGATTATAATCTATCTTAGGGATTAAGGCAATGGTGATCTTGCTAAACCCTAGCTCATAGAGACTTTACTCACTTACTGCTTAACGGCTCTTTATATACCAGTAGTCTACTGTCCGAGTCTTTACCAATTGATTAAGAACGTACTCGTTGATCCCAAGGTCACCTAATGGTCCAACTAAACTCGCAATCTAAGGGCAAAGATAGGTCAATATTTGTGATCCTATGATTCTAGATATATAAATTGCAATATGGAGAGCTATCCCGGACTCTTAGCCTATGCCCAAATAACACCGAAGTTGCAGCGCATTAAATATGTTGGACTAGACCCAATTGAATAACTGGATTACCGGAAGCATCTCTATGGGATTTTAATTAAGCACAAATGGTTGTGATCAATCAAGAAGAAAGAGGAGTAGATGCCAAGATCCCCAAAATTTTTTGAAAGGAAAACCTTAAACCCAGATCCCCAAAATTTTTTTCCTTCAAATCCACCACTTCAATCCTAAAATTAAACAATTTATCATCATTCAAATTCAAATTAAACAAAAACCCAATCCTATTTTCAATTTTATAGATCTCCCTTCAATCCAAATATTTTTCATCTAATTTACAGATCAATTTCATCTATTTTAAACCAATCGGTGCTTATTATTATGGGAAGTTTTAGATCAAAGGAAGATGATGTATCTAAGATTTCTACGTCGATTTTTGTTACAAATTTTCCGGAATCGTTTACCGCCAAAGATCTTTTCCATTCATGCAAGGTATATGGTCATGTTGTGGACAGTTTCATTCCTTTGAAGAGGTCCAGAGAAGGTAAAAGATTTGGTTTTGTTCGGTTTATCAATGTCTTTAATGTGGAGAGGTTGGTCAGTAATTTGTGTACGATTTGGGTGGGCCGTATTAAACTTCATGCTAATATTGCGAGATTTAATAGGGCTCCTGCGAATGGGAATCCTAAGAGTGGTATGCCTGAACATGTTAAAAAGGATGGTGGGAATAACATGAATAGGGCCTTTACTCCTAGAAAGGGTGTTGACTCCATGGAGAACGGTAAATCGTTTGTTGATGTGTTATCAGGCAAGAATAAGTCTGAATATATGGAGAGTGAATCTTCTACAGCGATCGTGTTAGATGATGATTGTCTTTATTCCAAAGATTTGTCCAAGTCCTTATTTGGCAGGGTGAAAGAATAGGTCTGAAGGTTTCGATGATTTGACAATTCGCTACATGGGAGAGTTATGGATCATACTTGAGTTTGAATTAGTTAAGTCTAAAGATTTATTTAGAGATAATACTGGGGCGGTTTCATGGTTCTCGGTGTTGAGGCAAGCGTCTAACGATTTTATGCCTGAAGGTAGAATCGTGTGGGTAGAAGTTGAAGGTATCCCTTTTAAAGTTTGGTCGGGGAATACTTTTAATAGGATTGCCGCCAAGTGGGGAGAACTTTTGGACTTTGACGATCAAGAAGATTTGTATTTCCACTCCAAGAGATTGTGTATCTACACGAAACTTCGTTCGAATATATTTGAGAATTTCAAAATAGTTTACCGGGGTAAGGTGTGTTGGATTCGTGCTAAAGAAGTTCCAGGATGGGTTCTGGAGTTTTTGGATGATTCGGA
>BQNB010082061.1:15629-29442 GCA_026074375.1 Tanacetum coccineum | reverse complement strand
ATCTTGTGCTGTTGATCTTGAAGTAACACGCCCCGGATCCTTATTCCGCTGCGACCCATTTTGGGGGTGTTACAAGAAAGCTTTTGAAGACATGTCAGGAAGTTATGTGCAGAAATCCAATCAAGATCAAGATCTTCGGTAGAGAAAACTTCTATGTCATCCTTAGCAGTATGTTTACAGTGTGTTCGTCTACAAGCTAAAGAATTAAAGTTGGAGTATTCAAGTAGATCAAGATCACTGAAGACTATCTTAAGGAATACTAGACTTCATTCTTATTATTTTACTTTATTTTTGCTTGCAAGGAACATTGTAACCCATTCAAGTGTGACACCATCTTAGAGGGAGATTGTTAGCCTCACTTTTTAGTAAAGCTGGTGTCTTACACGTGAATTAGACTAGACTTTGACATTGCGTGTCACGCAGGGGTTACTTATGTAAACTAGGAATAGTTTACCTTTTTCTTTTAGTATAAATACCCCTCATGGCTCTCCATGAGGGGGTGGATGTTCATTTTTCTATTTTTCCTTTCAATCTAATATTCCATCTTTTAGTTTTCATCCACCCTCTCTCTACTTTCTCTTGCTAGAAACAATATGTCTTATCTTATGTTCTTTGATCAACCCCGACTCCCCGAAAGGGTGAATCACTATTCCTACATTTAACACTCATTACTTGTCATAACATACAAATTACCATAAGCTTGATAAAGGATTAAACCTCCACCGCTAGCGTAAGTACTAATAGTTACTATCAAAGAGGTCTTTAAGGGTTGGGGTATAGGTGTAATATGATAAACATAGAAACGGAAACGAATGGGAAATATTTAGGGAGTGATTTTTTGGGTGAATTTTGGGTGAAGTTGTGAGTTAATTAACTATAAGAATACACGCTGATTTGGTTACTAAGCCAAAGACTCGACCACTTAGAAAAGACGTACACACTCTACATAACTCTACATCAAACTCTTTCTTTTTCTTTCCTTAACTCTATGATAAACATAAACATAAACATAAAATAAGCAAATGGCAGCCCGTACATATTTTTTCTTTTTTATATTTTTTTGATTTTTTTCTTTCTTTTTCTTTTTTTTATTTTTCATTTTTTTCTATTTTTTTCGTATACTTTAAATTAGGGATGAGCATGGGTCTAGAACCGGTGGAACTGGAACCGGAACCGATGGATCCGAGAACCGAAATTTTAAGAAAAATAGGAACCGAGAACCGAACCAAATAGTTTTTTTTGGTTCCGGTTCCGGTCCCGGTTCTGGTTCCGGTTCCACCGGTTCTACCCGGATAGGAACCGATATCTATAAGAAAAAAATCTCATGCACTAATGAATTAAGCCAATAAAAAGCAAAAAAATATATTTTTTAAAGCATTTGCAACCATTTATGCTAAAAGCAATATCATTTAACAACTAATGCATAAGTTAAAATAAACAACCATTCTATAGTTACAACTTACACAAGTTCAATAATTGCATAACAATCTGAAAAACAAAATAAAATAACTTCAAACTTTGTCCAACAAAATAACTAGAAACGTTTATATTTCCCCCGTTTGTTTCGCTTTATCTCTTTCGGTTAGTTTCTCTAATTGTTCTTCCATATCTTTCACAATCTCATCGTCTTTAATAAGATCTTCAACATCATCCCAATTAATTTGCGTTCTCGACTTTCTCACCCAATCTTGGGTGCAAATCAAAGCTTCAACAATCGTCGTTGACAAGCGAGTTCTATAGGGGTCTAATACACGTCCACCCGTACTAAACGCCGCTTCAGATGCCACAGTTGAAATTTGAATTGCCAAGATATCTATCACAAAAATATATATAACACAAAATCACAAAACTATTACAGATTACACTAATATGCAAGTAAAAGGTATAACAATGTAACATTCGTATAAAATAAATTGTTGTTACCTCTAGCCATTTTTGAAACAATAGGAAAGCGAGGACCATTTACTTTCCACCATTGGAGAATGTCAAGGCTCTGACCTTTACGTAATTCAATCTTCGGCTCTCTAAGGTATCTATCTAACTCTGTTTTGGTTTCATACGAGCTAGTAGCATCAACATTATAATAATCATTTAAGAAGTCATTATCTCCATTATTACCTAATTTTAGAATAATTGGATATTTGGTTCAGGAACCGAACCGAACCGAACCAAGAACCAAAAAAATCTCAAAATCAAGAACCGGAACTGGAACCGGAACTGATGGTTCTGGTTCCGGTTTGGTTCTTATCGGTTTCGGTTTGGTTCTTGGTTCCAATCCGGTTCTTTGGTTCTTTTGCTCATCCCTACTTTTTCCCTGCAATTGCTTAAACATATAATACATCACATGGGATTTATAGATACACCCCTACACTTGAACTTTTACATACTCGATACATAAACTAACTAATGACCCGAATTAAGGTGGATCAAAATAACATGGAGACCATTAGACAAACATATGTGGGTATTGACTTAACTTTCCTTCCCCATTCTTCCACAAAATTAATACTACCATGAATCTCAATCGTCCCAAAACTGTATATACAAGGATAAGGACTTAGCAATTGTTTACTCAAATAATTAATTAGGGTTAAACAATAATGTACTAAAAGCGAGTACATACAAGGAAGGCTAAGGATTTTTGGGTGTAACAATTAGTTTAAGGGTAAGTAATGCTCTTCATTAACAATCCGAAATTCACCGGAAAATTACGAGAACCGTAAAAAGAAAAAGCTCAGAGGGTTTTACTATGGGTATCTTGCATTAAAATGAGTGTGAAGCAAGGGTATGGGATAGTTATATAGTCGATGAGACCATCATAACAATTACATGTTTAAAACATGGGTTAATCCTAGTGCCTCTTATCATTTAGCAAATCCTAATACTCACTACGCGGTCTCAGAATGCATCACTAAAGCAAGTTCTAGAATTATATACACTATCGATACACTCTCATATAATTTAATACCGATACCAATGCTCCAGAGAAGGTGACAAAACCACACATACACATCCATAACGATGGAATAGATATACATGATTGCCCTTTCCTTAACTCAAGAAAGCTAAAGGTGTAAACTATCTTGGGCATCAAAGATGTATACCCGAATTCCTAAAGATCTAGAGGCGAACCTCACAATTTGAGGATTGAATTTATTTGAGTGGAAGGGTTTTTGTGTTAGTCGTATAATTCCCTATCCAATAAGACACGACTAGAACTTAGGTGCTGTTTGTTTATTAAGAGGCTCTGAATCTGAATCTGACTCGCACATCTGAATCTGAATATGAGGCGTAAATGTCTGAATCTGAATGAAATAATTGTTTAATTTTTTGTAAAAAAAAGTGTCTGATGATATATTCCATATATAACAGTTTCATTCTTATGATACATAAACGATTATAAACATTAAATAGAACAATTGAGTCATCAAACTAACACAACCTAGCAACATATAAATAATTAGTTGTGTTAAAACAAAACATTCAAGGATATTGTGTCGCACTTTAATCTCGTAAATTAATCGTATATTGTTGGTATGTTATATTCTCATGTTGTTAAATATCTTCGCCATTTCTTAAAACTATCACTATCAATTAATTTACGATGATAAAATTATGAACAAAGTAATATCTTAGAATATGTTTAACATTTTCATGTAACATTTAAAATATTTTTGAAGAAAAAGAATTCAAGTTAATACTTAAAATATGCATGTTACTATTTAATTGAAAAAAATTAGTTATATATTATTATTGGTTGAAATACTCTTATGTTAAATTTGAGCATTTTTATCATCATCATATTATCATATTTAATAATTTTTTATTTTGAAAAAAATAACGAAGTAATTCTCTCTAAAACGTATTATCAATACGAATGAAAAAGAAAAGAAAACATATAATATAAAATTAAAAAAACCAAAGAAAGAAACAAAGAAAAATAAATAAAGTAAAAAAACTAAAAGAAAGAAAGAAAAAAGTGAAAACACATTAAGAGGTAATAAGACATCCCCTCCCCATCTTGTTGGGTAAGAGGTTTCAGCCTCTGACCGCCTCTTAACGAGAACAAAAAAACAAACGCACTTAATGACCAAAATGTCTGAACGCGTCTGAACGAGACATATTAAGAGGCTGTTAAGAGGTATCTTTTAAAAAACAAACACCACCTTAGTTTCACCGGTATATACAACAAAAAAAATTAAATTTTGGTCAAAATTACCTTCTACGCTATGTTTCGATATATTACTCATCATTTTAGGGACAAAGCAAAGGACAAATGGCGGAATAGTTTCTAAGGCTTTTATTTCTCCCCTATACTTATTACGAACATTTTTCCTAATGTTCTATAAAGTACCTGTAAACGAATAAAGGGAAAAGAAAAGAGAGCGAAAGAAACTAGTACTCCCCTGGTTTTGTTCAATGATGGAGAAGAAAAAAATGATCCCGGCTAAATCGTCATCCAAGAATTGTCCACATGAAACTCCTAAGAACTCCTGGGCTTTTCCTTATCAAATATAACCTACAAATCAAATACAAGATGCAACTATACCAAGCGTAAAATCCACGAGTGAATGATATATGTTACAAGTTACAAAACACCTTATTCGGGGGGTCAGGATTGATCAAAGAAGATAAGAATAAGCATGGTTGTAGTGAGAGAAAGAAGTGAGGGGTGAGATAAATACTATGTGTTTTATTAGAAAGAGAAAGAAAAACAATAATGAACATCCACACCCCCCATGGAGAGTCATGGGGGGTATTTATAGCCTAAACATAAGCTATCTATCCCACTTATACATTATTAGTCCCTATGTTTAGTAGATGGTCTATAGCTAGTCCAATTCACGTGTAAGACGCCAGCTTCACTAAAAAAAGAGGCTAACAATCTCCCTCTAAGATGGTGTCACACGTGAATTGGTTACAATGGTTCCTACAAGCAAAAATAAACTAAAATGATAAGAATAAAGTCCAGCATTCCTTGAGATTGTCTTCAATGACCTTGATCTGCTTGAATGCTCCAGCTTTATTTCTTCAGCTTGCAGACGAACACACTATAAAATACTGCTGAGGATGACTTAGAAGTTTTCTCTACCGATGATCTCGATCTTGATTGGATTTCTACTCATAACTTCCTGACTTGTCTTCAACAACTTTCTTCATACACTTCTGGTCATCTTGAAGTTTCTGAATAAGTTGCATGTCTTGAAAAACTTCATTTTCCTACACTTTTGGTCATGTCAAAGTTTTCTAGAATCTACTTTTCATTTGTCATCCTTGAAGTTCCCTTATCCGAATACTTCGGCTTTGATATGAATTATGATCTAAACTTCTTGTGCAATAGCTAGTTGAGTTTTTACTCCCTCTCAACTAGTAGGCTCTTTTTCTTTAGCTCCCTCCCAAACAGACACCCTTGAGACTGATTAAGAATCAATGCAGAAATCTTCTTAAGGACCTCCTTTCTCATTTAGGATACACTGTTAGAGGGAATGATATCATCAACATAGTCTCACATAGGAAGCATTCCAGTCTTGTTTGAATTCGGCTCAATACCTGAAGTACGCACTTTATCCTTTTTACGAAGTCGAAACCATAGCACCAAAATTAATTAAGACCCGGAAATGCACTTTTCTCTCTCCAGGAACGTACATATATAAATTGTTACACCAAAGTCAATTAAGTCCCGAGTGTACGCAATTCATCCCTCTATGTAGTCTAAACGGTAACATCAAAGTCAATTAAGTCCCGGATGTACCTATATAAATTGTTTCACCAAAGTCAACTAAATCCTGAGTGAAAGCAATTTATCCCGCTATGTAGTCGAAATGGTAACATAAAAACGGTAACATAAAAAATAAACTAAGCACCGGATGTACACATTTCTCCCTCCAGGATGATGACTAACTGAGGAATCATCCTACACATGTGTACATCGTATATCAACTGGAACAACTTACTTAGTTTTATATACCCGTGATTTCATAAGTAATACTCTATGAGAAGATGTCGAATCGTACTCTTTTAGACAATTCTCTCTTGATCAACCCGATCTAAATCCCCTTATCTATTCTGTAGGCTAATACTGATGACCACTGATGGAGACAACCTGATATAACGAACCTGAGAATGAAGCAAAATCCCAAGTTTGTGACTTAATCTTGTACTATTCGTGTGACGAAGAACGATGCAGAGGCAAATCTCTAAGTACCATATACTCACCCAAAAGTATATAAAAAATACAACACCTTATCACAAACAGTATATGCCTGAACAAGCCATCTTCGTTGTGGAAAAAGAGAAAAAAATCGACTACGAGATAAGAACACTCCTCGTGAAATACTACTTCAATACCAAATAAGTAACGTCGTACAAAAACCCCATAGTCATGTAAATTCAATACTAGCCTTTAAGAGTAAAGGTGAATTTTGATAAAGATCATTTTTAGTGTAATGTATAGTGTTTGTTGTGTTGTTCATGATTTTTTTTTATGTGTCATGATTGTTAACGGATATTGGGCTTAATAAATTAACATAAGCACGGCCCGTCCAAGTAATAAAACCCTGTCTCGTGAATATTACACATCATGAAATTGTTTTAATACCTAGCATAATCCAATAATATAACAACCCAAGAATTTTCATCAAATACAAAACCTATTTTTCTATTATCACAATTGTACGGGGAAATTTTTCGCTTTATTACATTAGTTGTATTGTCAATATCTCAGTATGTCATGTAACTTACATAACTAAAGTAGACGAGCTCACGCAACCTATCTATGGCCATCCTGTCTTCATATATGTCAAGCAAATGTCATAAAATGTCAAGTCAATATCTTAATATGCTTATTACAAAGTTCATTATTTCTATTAATGTTACCTTTTGCAAACGTTTATATCAAAAAAAGGGCTTTAATCCAGTTACAATATGCTCTAAACCTAATATTCATGAGAAGATTAACATCTAAAGTGAATGCCACAAACTACTAAAGCATTGTACATAGTAATATAACATCTCATTTGAAATTATAAACTCCCTCCAGTCAAAGTACAAGTCCATTAAAAAGCAACAATGTAAAATCATTAAGTATGATCTCTAAAATAGTGTTTTACACTCCGATTTTCATTCCAGTTCTTTCTTCACCACCCACTCTTGTGCAAGCTACTACACTCAATGTACAATTGTGTAAACCCTAATTTATTCTTTTTCATAGCTTTCATACACATTTTTACAATCAAAACCCTAATTCAAAAGTCCAGAAGTCCTAACCCGAGGCAAAATAGTTAATCATGACCCGTTTATTGGTTTTTTATCCATCATAACCCAAAACCACACTCATTTAAGTTGTAATAATTTAAATTTACAACATTAACAATCATATAACTATATACTTTCATCATTTCAAACAACAATATTAAGATTTAAACCACAGAAAACCCTAATATAGTTTTAACCCCTAAAACTAAAAAATAGGCCCCTAATTCAGAATGGATCAGTTAGAAAATATAGGATCTGAGAAATATCCAATAGGATCTGGATATAAGGTGAAAACATAGCGTTGTAGCCTATGTCTTGTGATCATTTTGCAGATGGAATCAACCCGATTCGACGTTCGGTGAATGTTACAGCCGAATGGCAAAGGTACGCAAATTCTGCACACCTGTTGTAAATGGCTATTATCTCTAAATTTTCCAAATATGTAAAACTAAATGTTGTAGAGGACTCAAATATATAACAATGCTCGGTGGTTTTGAGCTTGAACGGTATTACGTTTGTACAATGGCATCCTTATTTACGAGACTGATGGTTGGGCTGTCAAAAACAAATGTATAAAAATCAAACCAAACACCCTACTAAAATGGTCTTAGAACCACATCCACCTTGTCATTCTAGCCTTTCATTACTCATCCCCTAGCCTATCCACATTACCACCCCATGTGTCCTATCTGGTCTTAGTATCCTTTAGTCACAAAATTTCTTTTTTGTGTTAAGAAATTACTATAAATAGGGGTATTATGCCTCCATTTCAAATCATCCCCCACTTCTTCTTTCTATAACCCAAGTGAGCAAACATTCTCTGCTCCATATGATCCTAGGATCATCTAAGAAGATCATTCAAGCAAAGATTTGAAGAATTTGTGCCCCGGGAACAAGATACAAGGCGTTTCGAGTGGACAAATACTACGAAAGAACTCCGTATTCACCATTTTTGATCCTTGAAGCTCAAACCTGTTCTTGGATGTTCTTACTTCTGCTCTACAATTCCTTATATTGTTCATATTTCCTAAATAAATCTCTTGTTAAGTTCATAACTCAATTATGCTCATATTTTCCATTTTGATCCAAAACCGTTACACCGGTAACCTAATTTTATTTGTTTTTCTTAAAACTAAATGTTATAATGATTTAAATATTGTTTATAATCTATTCTTAGCATGCTTACTAATGTTAAAATAACCACTTTATTGATTAAATGAAGGAATTTGCACTTAAAACCCACCGCAGTTTACGTTCTTGAAAACCCTAATTTGAACCGTTTTTCTTAAAACTAAATGTTATAATGATTAAATATTGTTATAATCTATCCTAGCATGCTTAACTAATGTTAAAATAACCACTTTATTGATTAATGAAGGAATTTGAACTTAAAACCCGCGCGTTTACGTTTTGAAACCCTAATTTGACCCGTTTTGCTTCCTAGCCTAACGAATCGTTATTTTAAACTTGCGTTACGTTAAAACTTCATATTTTAGTTTATTATAACTTATAAATATCTTTTGAAATGTTAACATAAGCTTGCATGGCAATTTGGACATGTTTTGTAATTATAATCCATGCAAGGGGTATATATCGTAACTTTCTGAAATTAATAACTAGAAGGGCTGAATATGTCATTTTATCAAAGTTATAACTATAGGGGTCTATTATGTCACTTTTCAAAGTGCAAGGTTTACTTGGTATATCTTTTAAAGTTGAAGGACCAAAGTCGTAAAAGTGCAAACTCCAAGGGTAAATTCTGCCACTTTTCAAACTCAAGGGTCTAAAATGTAACATTTTGAAAAAGTATAAAATCATGTTTAAAACCTTACAAGACATAACTTTAATTAACGCTTCTCGTGCTTAACATTTCCAGATATTGATCAAAACGCTTAAAACTGATTATATCGTATCACAATACTAGGGAGCTTCATATTAAGAGGTTTCATCTTGGTATTACGTTCTGACTGAGTTGTTGGGTTTACGATTTAAAGTGCCCTAGCTCCTCAAACGTTTACTGAATGACTTCTGAATTATGATGGCCCGAACAGTGATACAATAATTCCAAACTCTTCAATCAAACTCATAACTCTTAAAACCAAAGTTCTAGAGTACAATCTTCCTAAGACTCAACATATTTACTCAGGTTGCGTGACGTGGCTATTTACTATCATTTTGCTATATCAACCTTCCCCGGTTAAGATTGTGATAAGGTCGTCAGCTTTCATTTTGGAATATTTATTACATCTACATATCAGGTGAAGTTCATAACCTCGCCTTTACTTATTTACATGTTTTATAAACCCGCGAGGGGGATACATGCTTGTTACAAACTCTTTGCATACTCGTTTATCTTATAACAATGTGATTACTTTTCAAAGACTTATACATGCTATAAATTACGAATACAAGTGTTTTTACAAGTTATATGCTATCCTGATACACCATTACAATTACTGTCTAAGTTACTATATGCCAAAAGTCCCTCATTATCATGGACCATTAATCACTTACGGGTGAACGCAAATATTGTGGATAGATCTATCGGGATTGACGAATCCTGTTTGTGTTAGCCGGATAGGTAACCAAACACACTATATTTGAATTTCATAGGTATATGGCAATTACCTACACCGAGGGCCATTATCTCTTTATATATATATATCACATCATTTTGGGTATATATATACACTAGTCAGTTTGTGTGCCATGAGCTTAGACCAGACTATACTATACCAGACAAGACCAAACAGACCAAACAAGACAATAACGCAGTAATACACGGTTACTATGATAATTGCATTCGTTGCAATTATTACAAATAACGGGTATATAATAACGTGACCCAAGATCATAACAATAACATTTTCATAATAATTGTGTTTGTACAATTATTACACTATGACTTGTATTCAAACTGTTTATCAAACCTATGAATTTCACTCAACCTTTGTGTTGACTTTTTAGCATGTTTATCTCAGGTTATTGAGCAATATACGGCACGGAGTGGCATGGACATGAAGATGGCTAAAACTTGTTATCATTCACATTGTATGTAACTAGATTTTGGGACCTACCTTTGTAAAACTCTGATTTGAAATGAATGATAACGTATCTTTTGAACAAACGTCTCTTTTAGGTCGTTTTCTATGATTATGATTGTTGTTTCCATGAAGTAATACCCTAGATTAGCTTCCATTGCTATATGTAAAAATGAGGGTGTTACAAATAACACGAGCCTATAATATATAAACGGTGATCATTTTTGGCCTAATACACATTAACCCAGTCCATTACCAACAATCAAGATATAGCCAACTGTTATAAACTCAACAGCCCAACAATGTCACTATACGGCCTATTTTGAGTAAACATGAATTCAGCCCAAAGTTTCAATTGCACACCATTAAAACAAAAACCAGCCTACTTAAAATATGTATAACTCGTCTGACAGAAAAACCCATCATACTTAAGGCCCACGTTTTTTAATGAAGCTGGCCCAACTTGACATTTATTAAATACTCTGCCCACTTTTGGTAAACATACTTCCTGACCCAAGCGAAATACTATAACATGATCCAACAAAGGAAATAATAATCGACCCAAAATAACCAGATATATATGCCATTCATTCCTTTTAATTAGGTATAACTTAACCCTAATCATAACAACAACAAAAAATGTAGTCATGAGACCACAACAACTCCCCTCCCATCCTCCATCTCACTTCCATAAGCAGATACTTTTAATCCTCTATCTGTTCTCTTCATCAAACACAATCAACTAATTTCCTCTTTCCCCATAACAAAACTACTCCAATCATCAACACATCTAAGAGCAGTTAACAAAAAAAACCCTCATCGAATCATCTTTCTATAATTGAGCAGCCATAAATCACAGTCCCAAAAGATATATTCGGCTTCAAGGCCTTGTATCAACCAAGGTCTAAGGTAGGTTTGTTTGTTTCGTATGTATGTGTCAATCGAAACAAAGAATGACTATAACATAATTGTTATACGTCATCTTTACATTCGAAAATTGAAAGAGGGTTAACCGTTACATAGATCAATGATGATGTGATCCTGTGTGAGTGATCTTAATAAGATCTTAACAATCATTTGTACCTCACAAAACCAAATCTGAGATCAAGTTATGAGATCAATTTATTTTTTCAGTTTCGAGTCTTGTTGGTGGTTTGGAGATGGAGTTGGTGTTGTTATAATGTGACGAAGGGGATAGGTAGACTTGGATTTGATGTATTGAGTTTGTGACGATGGGATTTAGGTTTAGATTGTTGGATTTGTGGTTGTTTATCGAGGCTGTTGATGTTGTTGTTTATAGATAATTGTTTGTGTTTATGTTTTATGTCAATCGAGTCTAATTCTCCTTCTACATTTCTGTGGCCTTTGACCCAACTCAGTTTCGTCAACCTGGCTGAACTGACTTGGTAAATACCGAGTTAACTTAGTCAACTCTGTCTAAAACCCCAAACCGATGTCATAGCAGGTCAACAAACCGCTGTGCTCATGACAAACGGGCAGCGTAATGCTTCTACAAATCGCTAAAAAGGTATAAACCGCTACGAAACCTGTTTACCAAACCGCTGCCAACAAACCGTTGTCACCAAACCACGGTGACCAAATCACTGGTCACTGTCGTACTTTTGTACTTTTGTACTTTTTCTTTGGTGACCAAACCGCTGCCACCAATCTTAGTTTTCAAGATAAGTTTCAAAAAATAAGCTGTTAATAGCATCATAAGCCGGCTGATAAGCCCAAACCAGGACGAGATAAACTTAAAATAAGCCAGAAATAAGCTTTGACAACCAATAAGCTTATAAACCCAGTTTGAAATAGATAGGCTTGTAATAAGTTTTGGAAAGATAAAGAGACCCAAAAAAAACTCATCAAAAATGTAGACACTAACTATTATAAAAACAGAATCACAAAACAACACAAAAACAAATTTTGTGGCTTTTTCCCATAAAATAAGCCCACGAAAATAAACTGTTATAAGCTTAAAATAAGTTGTTATAACGAACCAACAAACACGGATAAAATACACCCCCGGTTAGCTCTGATACCAATTGATACATGATACAAAACACCTTATTCGAGGGGTCGTGATTGATCAAAGAAGATAAGAATAAGCATGGTTGTAGTGAGACAAAGTAGAGAGAGGCTGAAATGAATACTATGTGTTTTATTAGAAAGAAAAAGAAAAACAATAATGAAAATCCACACCCCCATGGAGAGTCACAGGGGGTATTTATAGCCTAAACATAAGCTATCTATCCCACTTATACATTATTAGTCCCTACGTTTAGTAGATGGTCTATAGCTAGTCCAATTCATGTTTAAGATGTCAGCTTCACTAAAAAGTGAGGCTAACAATATACAACCTCATTAACTACATTTAGACTCTATGAAAGCAATAAATATAGGATGAATGTGTTAACATAATCATGGTTTTTTGTAGGTTTTAGGAAAATTACAAATTCTAGAAATTATACAAGATTAATTTCTCAAAAATTAATTAAAAATCAAAATTTTCCTGTAGCAGGCCTGGTGACGCCGTCAGGATTAATCTTGACGCCGTCTTTAGGGTCTGTAAATAAAAAAAATTCTTTCTTCAAAAATTCTTGCACGCAAGTTCCCATTAGTTATTTCTTACAAAATTTACTGCAAAAAACAAAAAAATAGTTAACACAATCATATGACTCAAAACAAACATACAAGCCTGACTCTACACCTATTTTGTTCGAGTCATGAGCCTGACTCTACGCCTATTTGACGCGTAAAATGTGGGTCTCCCCTACAATTAGCATTAAGTGCGGGTGATAGTAGCGATACACACCATTTTGATGGAAGTATGCCACGTGGGGTGAAGGCGTTGTGTGAATGGTCAAGGGTTCTACTACCTTCATCCTAAAACTATCCGAATCCTTTGGTTTGATGGGAGGATTTGCAGTTATATAAACATTATGACAAATAATTGAGGTTATGTCATTCTCATGAAGATTATGCTCCAAGAACTCTTTATCTATTCTGGTTCCCATCATCTTTATCTTGACTTCATATTCATCTTCGTACACAAGATTATTTTCTTTAAATGAATGAAGTATTGGCATTTTGAGGTTGGAATTTAAGTGTTGGTGAGGGTATCTAAAGATAGTGGGTTTAATATTGGAAATCATCGAGATCATATGCACCATGCTAGGCTTGAGTATTTCAGGGGTTACGGTAGGGGTGTGAGTAGAAAATGTAGTGATCTTTTTTTATTTTTAGGAAATGAGCTCATTGTGCCTCTATTTTGACCCTCATGGTTGATATTAAACTATCCGTGACACATAAATGTGTCTTTTGTTTTTCTCATATCTTCCTCTAATTGCCTAATTTGATCCTCTTGATCATCAATTAATTTCAGTATTCGTCCCTCAAACTCCTCTTGATAAGGTCTTTTGGGAAACGTGAATCCTCCCTTATAATGCAATAGCACTTCATTCCTCATCAAAGATTCTACTCGACACTCCATACTTTCTAACTCGGCTGTTCCAAAT
>BQNB010082061.1:0-15602 GCA_026074375.1 Tanacetum coccineum | reverse complement strand
TTAACCGGTAAACTATTCAACCCCCCCTTCTAGTTTCATATAGTAAGGAAGGTTTAGGCTGTATGATTGTGAAGAGAAGTGAAGAAGATGGTAAAGGTGATAATCAAAGGATTGATTGGGTAGATAATCACACTACCATAAGAGGGAAAGAGATGGGCAATGATGATTATAGAGTGGTTTAGAGAAGGAATGTAGAGTGTGTGGAAGGTGTGAATAATCATTTATTGGGTAGAAGGGATTAACACATGATTAAGAGAATGTTTAGTGGATTATGGTGTAGGTGATGTTTGATGAATACATGTAAGAGTTTGTAAAACATTTATATAAGAAAACGTACGAAGGATCAAAGTAAGATTAACCTTCAAATACCACAAATTCAATCAGTCATTTAGACTTTAATCCATGAGTGTCAACAATAGATTTGATCTCTAATCATCTTGATGCAAACAAGCTAAGTGCTTTACATCTTAAGTAAATCATATCCCATAACGGGAAATGATGTGTTTACGCAAATTGACCTTTGAATTATTTGACCAATAAGGGAGTAAAACTCGTTACGTGATTAAGAACAACATAAATCCGAATTAAGGTGATGTGGTGGTTGTAAACGCACTAAGTTTTACAGCTCCCTAGGCAGTGTACCTAACCGTTGTAGTGTAGTATAGGCGAAACTCGGAGGTTGTTATCGTTCTCTTAGGGAATAGGTTAGGAAGGATAGAACTAAATGTAACTAAGGTCTAGAGGCTTGAAAAAAGAATATTTTTGTATTTTTATATTTTTATGAAAGCAAGTAAATCTCTGGTTTTAAGGTGGTTGGTTTTAACTAATTATCTAATTAACTGATTAAAATAAACTAATTGGTAGGAACTCGTATGATAAATGTAAAGTATTTACTTAATCATGCATGATCATTGGTATGTTTCTTTTAACTCTATTGCTTTGTCACACTTGTGATGTTATGTGTAAGTATTTCCCTATTCATGACGAATTACACAAAAACGCTGTCTACGTAATATTCCGTTAAGGCAACGCACAAGTAAGGTTGTACGAAGACTATTATAAGGCCCCTAAGAGTACATTGCGCGCATTAAAATACTTAAAAGGTGATCATCCATAGATGGGTAAGGTAGTATGAAGACTGTTACCGATGGAATCCTTTCTACACAATCGTGTTACTCTAGGCATCGTCGCAGGCAATTAAGTAGCTAGTATTCTAGAGCCTAACATGCACACACATCAACAAGAAGCAATATCATTAAGATCTATATACTAATTCACATGCAATCATAAGCAAATACTAATAGATCTAGCCAATCATGTTAATGATAAGCGAAGAACAATTAATCAAACAACACATAGACATGTTGAAAGATTAATGGATAGAAGAACTTCATTATATTAAATCATGCAAGTAGGGATGATACAAGAGGGTTGGGGAACCCTAAAATGCTCCCAAAATCTGCAATAATTCGTTCCTCTACGACTCCACTGTTTTTATATATCTAAAACCGTAAAATCGAGTTTGTATTTATAAGAAAATAATTCTGACAGCGTCGCCTAATTCCTGACGACGTCGCTTCGTTGAGCCTTCTAGGGTTTCATTAAGTCGGCTACGATCCTGACGCCATCACAAATAATTCTGACGCCGTCCCTTTGAAGTCCAGACGGCGTCGCAAGTAATTCTGACGCCGTCTCCATGCACTATGAGCAATAATCTTCTTCGACTTGAATGTAAAGTTTGTAATCTTGTCTGTTTCTTCTCCAAATGAGCCCAAGTCATGTGTATTTCCTCCAAAAGCCATCCAAGTGCTGAAAACACAAAAAGAAACTGTTATCCTAAATATTATCCACTTCACAACAATAAGCTATATAAGCCGAATAAGAAAGGAAGAAAAGAGATGGAAATAAGAAGATATGTTAGAGAGAGGAAAAGAGTGGTGGGAGGTTTTCACATGTAAAATACACACACATGAATGACCAACACACACTCTCTATCACATGTAGAGTGTTTATATAGTATGGGCTGCGTATGGGATTTTCTATTGGGCTGGGCTTGGCTTAGAATGGGCTTAGAGCCTGAAACATAGACAATATTAGCTTAAAGGTCCAATACCGTTAAACCCGAATAGCCTATTACAATACAAGACTATTAATTACTAAGATGAACGATAACATTCTTGTTCGACTTAATAAAATTAAGGCTAATAATCTCCCCCAATGTTGAGGTTATCTTGATTTGACTTTATCTTAGCCTATCTTCGATCTTCGGTCCTTGTCTTTTCTTGTTTGTAATGGCTTTGTTTGTAACACCCCCAAAATGGGTCGCAGCGGAATAAGGATCCGGGGCGTGTTACTTCAAGATCAACAGCACAAGATATATATATAAGAACGACACAAAAAGTCGTTTAAATTGATACATTGGATTTAATTAAAAGACATATTACAAAAGCTTATAGCTTCACTTGTTCCTTGTTTAATATTACAAAAGATGACATAGATTTCCCAAAATATGATATAAAAGTCTTTAAGCGTGCAATCCAAAACGTAACCCAATGCATCCTTGGCACCTCGTGCCTATTGACCTCCTAAAAACATTGCTTAAAACGTCAACAAAAATGTTGGTGAATTCATAGGTTTATGTATTTAAATTATGCAGGACCGCAAGACTTTCCCGTGATGTTACAACATATGCAAACAATCACAAAACCAGATTACATTTACACTAAGCTCATGACACTGAAGCTCGACAGTCTTGTTCGCAAAATATTGCTACTCAGCCCGAAATGATGTTCTAACCCGAAACATCCCTGATTCGACATGCTATAACGTTCGTTCCCGGTGATAGCTAGTCACCCGAACGGGGAGGTCGTTTCCCAAATAGATCTATTAAATAACATTCGCGCTCACATAATGTAATTCCCAACTACATCTATGCAATTGACAGTTCATGATAATGGGCTTAACTTGGGTTATCGCTACTTAGGCAAACATGTAATCAATGCAAAATATCCACTTGCGTCCAATTTGTAAAACAAAGCATGTTTCCACCCCAAATAATAGTAAATCAGTAAAACTGTAAAAAGTGTGGGGCTATGAACTCACCTCAAGTGAGTGATCTGATAATTTATATCAAGTGTGGGAATGCTTCACGATTATTCCCGAATGCAACCTAATTCAATATAGGTCGTATAAGTACCGAGTACTTTAATTAATAACATTATATAATCCTATAGTTGTTACATCGTACTATCGTTCGGGCTATCATAATTTAAGAGGTCATGACATGACGTACGAGGAGTTAGGACACTTTAAATCGTAAATCCAACAACTCGTCGATACGCCATCCGAAGAGGCCTCATTATGAAACTCCCTAGTATTATAGCACTTTGATAACCACGTAATATTCTATATAGCATAATCACCGACTAATCGTTTTGGTAAAATAATATTTATAAAGTGAAAACGTTTATAAATATACTTTTTGTAAAAATGACCTAATTTGGTCGTTTTAAGTCCGTTGCTCGCGTTTCTTACGCCCACGTCTTCGTAGTAAGACGAGTGATCAAAATATTACATTTTCATGTTTTTGATATTCTGCGATGAATAGTGATTTTACTGTTCACAACAGCTAGTTTGTCGTTTTTGGGTTTTAATTAGCGTAAATTCGTAATCGTAATAACTTATCCGTTTTAATCCCGATTTTAGTGATTCCTTCGAGTACGTCTTTGTTATTAAAAGATGTATTATATTTTATAAAGTTGGGTCCGCTGATGAATAGTACTTTTACTGTTCATAGTTTATAAAATTACTTTTATAAACTTTAATTATCGTAAACTTGTAAATGGCGTAACTTCTTCGTTATTAATCGGTTTTTCGAGTTCTTTATGACCCCTCGATCCTTGTGACATGTAGTATTTTATAAAATCATAAAACATATAGGTAAATTTCGAATTACAAACAGCCCCTAAGATATTATTTTCAAAAATGTGTTTAAAACTTGTTTTTAGGACTTTTTAGCTTTACCACTTTGTTATAAACCCTTTAGAACCCTTAATATCTTATGTCTTACATATTTTAGGTCCATTAGGTCATGTTTTGTTCATGAGAGTCCATAGTATCAAGAGCACAAGTCCTTGCAATACTTTCACATCTAACTTAATAAGAAAACTTTTAGAAACCCTAATTTGTTCATATATATGTTTACACTTAAACCATATGTTAACATACTTTTACATTCATTTTTCCATGATATATATAACCATATGACATAAGAATAAGTGCATAAATTCATAAACATAAGTGAAAACTCATTTTACATATTAAAAAGTCCTTAGTGGTGATTTAGCCATAAATAACATATTACACATAAAATAATGATAATAAAAAGTATAAAGGAATTAGGAAGACCTTAGGGATGATGTATGAGATGAGAAATGAATGCTAAACCCGTGTTTAGATTCAAAACCAAAGCTTACAAGCTTATAAACCCAAGATTAGGTTTGAAACCCTAATCTTCCCTTTTCTTCTTAAATCCTTGCAAATGAAGAACCAATGCTTGTAAACACCTTAGTGTGTCTTAGGATTGATGTGTATAGGCTTGTATAAGTGGTAGAAAAATTTGTATGGTATGTTTAGGAGTCTTAATTGGAGCCTGTGGTCATTATAGAGAGGAAATGGTGAGAGATTTTTGTGTTTTACACCTTAGGAATGTGTTTTGTATGTTTTTCTTACTAGTTAAGCCTTTATATAGGGCTTAACTAAGGTTAAGAAACTCTAGTTAAGTTAACTAGGGTTAAGTTAAAGGAAAATATCTAAAAGATATTTTAGATAAATATCTAAAGAAATATCTAGAAAAATATCTAATAAAATATCTAGAAAAATATCTAAAAAAAATACGAAAAGTTATAAATTATCTTCGTAATATTTATTTAACACTTGTTTGACGTAAACTATTGTTTGGTGCCCGTTTACGTTAACTGATCATTTTTTTAGCTTACGCGATTTAACGTAACGATTTCCATTAAAAACAAACGCGTACAATACTAAAAATAAATGGTGACTTTATTAACGTCGTACATTGTCCTAAAATACGAGGTGTTATAGTCTCCCCTGGTTAGCTGAGCCTTGTCCTCAAGGCTTAAGACGCAGCACTTGACGACGGCCCGGTCTTTAAGAACAGATGTGGGTATTTCTTCCGGAATTGATCTTCGCGTTCCCATGTAAACTCTGGACCTCTCTTGGAGTTCCATCGAACCTTGACTAATGGGATACGGCTTCGCTTCAACCGTTTAACTTCACGATCTGTGATCTCTATAGGTTCCTCGACAAACTAAAGCTTGTCATCAAAATGAAGTCCATCCAACGGAACGGCTAAGGGTTCGTCGGCATGACACTTCTTTAAGTTGGACACGTGAAACGTATTATGAACTCTGCTCAGCTCCTCAGGAAGCTCGAGCTTGTAGGCAACGTCTCCAACCCTTTTTATTACCTTGAAGGGTCCAACAAACCTGGGATTTAATTTCCCCCGTTTGCCAAAACGTACTACCCCTTTCCAAGGCGAAACTTTAAGCATCACTTTATCTCCAACCTCAAACTCCATCGGCTTACGCTTCAAATCAGCGTAGCTCTTTTGCCTATCACGAGCGGCTTGCATCCTTTGTTTAACTTGAATGATCTTCACAGTCGTATCTTAAACTATCTCTGGACCGGTGAGTTAAACTTCTCCAACCTCAGCCCAACAAACAAGCGAACGACATTTTCTACCGTAAAGTGCCTCAAAGGGTACAGCCTTAATGCTAGCATGATAACTGTTATTGTATGAAAACTCGACTAATGGTAAATGTTTAACCCAACCATTTCCAAAGTCGATTACACAAGATCTAAGCATATCTTCGAGAGTTTGAATGGTTCTCTCGCTTTGTCCATTAGTTTGCGGATGATATGCCGTACTCATATCTAAACTTGTACCCAAAGCTTTCTGAAGTGACCTCCAGAAATTTGATGCGAACCTAGGGTCACGATCATAAATAATCGAGACCGGTATTCCGTGCCTTGTTACTACTTCCTTTAGGTTCATTCTTGCCAGTTTCTCCAGGGGGTCAGTTTCCCTTATGGGTATAAAAATTGTAGACTTTGTAAGTCGGTCAACGATTAACCAAATGGTATCGTACCCTTGTGATGACTTTGGAAGCTTCATGACAAAATCCATCGTGATATTGTCCCACTTCCATTGAGGCATCTCGGGTTGTACCAACAAACCCGATTATCTTTGATGTTCGGCCTTGACCTTAGCACAGGTCAAGCACTTGCTTACATAGGTGGCGATGTCGACTTTGATATTGGGCCACCAATATAGCTTCTTTACGTCTTGATACATTTTCTCGGAACCTGGATAGATAGAATACTTCGATTTGTAGGACTCGTGCATGATCATAGTCCGTAAATCGTCATAACAAGGTAACCAACTCTTGCCATTGAGGTATAGGGTTCCATCCATATGAGGTTCTAACTTTTCCGTACTTTAAGCAATTAAGTAACATTTCTTGCAATAATTATATAAAAGTGGGTAATTTTCTTGGGATAAATGATGCTATTAAAGTAACTTTTTTTGATGTCATCACTCATCTTGCTCCTAAGTAACCTATTTAAGTGAACAAAATTACTTATTCATGTGGAGATTTTAGGGTCCCACGACATAGAAATGCTGGAACTCTTGAGCAAGCTTTTGTTGAGTATGCGTCCTCGCGTACCGACGAAGTTAGAGGCAAGTGTTACACTTTCAAACCCGAGCAAAACAATCTTGGTGACACCTACAATCCGTCATGTTAAAGTCACCCAAACCTAAGGTGGAGACAACCCCAAAATTCTCAAAATAATTTTTCAAGCCCATCTAACCGGTTTTAGCAAAACGGCTCATTCCTGAGCCGTTCCTTCAACAACAATTATCAAAATTTTAACAATCAATCAAATCTCAAAGGATTGGTGTCTAACTTCATGGCATCTCAAGACGCTAGATTATCCAAGTTTGAAGTTGATTTCAAATAATAACAAAGCGAGATGACCAACAAAATTGACACAGTATTGAAGGCCATCATCGATCAATGGCAGAGTTATTCCTAGCGACACGTTAATAACCCAAAACTTGAATGTTAACTCCTACCTTCTTAGTTTGTATGCTCGTTCTTACCAACATAGATCACCAATGTGATCCACCCGCACTCGATCAATGCTGTCAAAACGTGTTCCAAGGAGACAAACCATTCCTAGAAGAGCCAGCTACAAACATGGATGGGGATTGGAACACAACAAACAGAAGAACCCAAACAAACTCTAGAAGATGAATTCCAGGATTTGCATCTTAACCTACCGGTTCTCGAAGTCCTAGCTCATGCTCCAATCTATAACGCAATGTTGGATAAATACGTGGAGAGCTTAGAACTAGGCAAAAATGGATCAACATTTGTCCAGGGCGAAGTATCTGCAAAAATGGAAGACCCTGGGCTATTCTTTCTACCTTGTAGATTAGGAGACTCAAAACCCTTCGACACGTTAGCTAATTTAGGATCATGTGTAAACATGATCCCGCTATACCTATTTAAAAAGCTTAACATCAGATTATTGGAAAAGGCTGACCATATCTTTGGGTTGGCCAATAAAACCAAATCTTACCTTGTTGGAATTGTTAAAGTTGTAGAAGTCCACATAGGAAGACTGAAACTATTAAACTACTTCTACGTAATTGATATGAAAAAAGGGATCCGAAACCCCTTATTTTTTTTTCTTGTAGGACGTGTGATTCTAGCCAATAGCAAAAATGCAGTTATAGATTATAGGAAAGCCAAAATATCGATAGGAGAAAGAATCACTAGATCAATATTTGGAGTAAAAAGGGTCAATTTAGGTGAAGAGGAAGCACCCTATTTGACGACACTAGGAAAAAGGATGAGTCATACAAACCACGACCTAGCTCAGATGGTGTGGGTGCACGAACCCTTACTATGCTAGGAAGGACTTCTTAGACTGTCATTTTCCCAGAGAATGGGAAATAGCTAGAGATGTTGAGATCAATCCCTTTAAGGACGTCCTAGTATTTAGGAGAATGGTAAAATTCTTAGGAGCTTTACCCATAAACCTCAAGAGAAACAAGTGGGAGTCAGAGACCTATTAAATAACCCAAATTAACTAGGAAAAGCACCCACAATAGATATGGGGTATTGGCATGCAAGATTAAGTTGATTGATCCGAATGGAGAAGAGTTCACCAAAACCCTATAATCAATCCCCACCTTTAGCAAGCTCTCCGAAAGGGAAAGTCAAGGGAGATCACTACCTTGAACCACTTCTATGACACCTAGACGTATGACTTTGAGTCTAGCTACAAGACTCATAAATAAAGAAAAGCGCTTTTAGCGAGGAAAACCAATGTTTATTTTCCCGCATATTAGGAGTGTCTTATGTTTTAATTCTTTATCGTTTATTCTTGTATGTTTGAATTATATTGTAATCATGATTTGTTTTGTTTTAACCTCATCTTATTAACAATCAAAGGTATTTTGCAATAAAGTAAGTATATGGGAAATTATCTGGTTATTAAGAACCAATTCAAACATATTAAATAAATGTTTAGATTAATTCGCATCACTTTCAAGTCATATGATTGTATCGACTAATCTCAGGTTCCATGTAGTAATTCATACAGGAGATAACTTATATAATCACGTGCAAGAAATTTTTCAAAGAAAATGAAAGAAAATTTTCACAGTCGTTGGTGACGGCGTCAGGATTTGGCGTCGTGAGCCCAGCTACAGGAAAATTTAAAAATTTTCAAGTATTTTCGAAAAATAATTTGTACAACATTTAAAATTCGTAATTCTTTTATAAACCTGTATAAACCTATGATTACATCATTACTCTCATCCTATCTTTACTGTTTTCATAGAGTCAAACCCTAAAATCTCATTATATATATATATATCTATCCTACCGATTTTATGCTTGGTGTAGTTGTCTTTGTCTTTGATTTACAGGTTATATTTGATAAGAAGAAGCTTGGAAGTTCTTAGGAAGTTTCATTGGATGATTCTTGGAGGATGATTTAACCAGTTATCACATGTTTCTTCTCCATTATTGAGCAAACAAGGGGAGTACTAGTTTCTTTCAAATTATTCTCTTTTCTATTTATTCATTTTATGGGTACTTTTAAAGAACATTGAGGACAATGTTCAACTTAAGTGTAGGAGGAGAATAAGCCTTAGAAACTATTCCTTCAATTTCCATTTGCTTTGTCCTTAAAATGATGAGTAATATATCAAAACATAGCGTAAAAGGTAATTTTACCAAAATTTAAAATTTTGTATGACACATATCGACGAAAAATGAGTATTAATTGTGTCTCATGGATAGGAATTTATATGACTAGCACAAAAACCCTTAGAATTCCACACCAAAAATGAGAGGTTCGACTTTAGATCTTTAGGAATTCGGGTATCTATTTTCGATACCCAAGATAATTTATACCTTTAGCTTGTTCGAGTTAAGGTTTGAATGCAGTCATATGTGTCTATTCTGTCATTACGGATGTGTACGTGTTGTCTTTGTTACCTTTTCTAGAATATTGGTATTGGTATTAAATTATATGAGTATACATGTAGTGTATTAAATTCTAAAACTTGTTTTTGTGATGCATCCCAAGACCGCATAGTGAGTATTAGGATTTGCTAGATAAGAGGCACTAGGATTAACCTATGTTTAAAACGTGTAATTATTATGATGGTCACCTCGATCATATAACTATCCCACCTAGCCATGCACTTATTTTTAGTGCAGGATATCCCTAGTACACCCCTCCGAGCCTATCCTTTTCACGGTTCTCGTAATTTTCTGGTTAATCCAGACTATTAGTGAAAAGCATTGTCACCCTTGAAAATTGTTACACCCAAATTGCCTTAGCCTACTTTGTATGTACTTGTTTTTAGTACATTATTGTTTTAACCTAAGTTAATTATTTAAGTACACGGTTGCTAAGTCCTTATCCTTGTAAATATAGTTTTAGGACGATTAGGATTCATGGTAGTATTTATCTTATGAAGAATTGGGGAAGAAGTGATTTATTACCCCTAATAGAGCTCAATAAACTCCATGTTATGTTGATCCACCTCAATTCGGGTCATTAGTTAGATTGTAATTATGAGTTCTAAAATTCAAGTGTAGGGTGCATTCATAAACCTCAAGTGATGGATTATGTTCAGAAAAATAGAAAAATAGAAATAAAAAAGAAAAAAGATTGATGTAGAGTTTTGTAGAGTTTATATATCTCCGTCCGAGTCTTTGGCTTAGAAACCCAACCAGTGTGTATTCTTATAAATAATTACCTAACCATTTCACCCTAAATTCACCCAAAAAGCCACCCTAAATATATCCCATCCATTTTCGTTTTCATTAATGTTATCTTACACCTACACCCTACAACCCTTAAAAGACCTCTTTGATAGTAATGACTAATACTTGCGCCTAGCGGTAGAGGTTTGATCCTTTATTAAGCATATGATAATTTATATGCTATGACAGGTAATGAGTGTTAATTTTCCATTTCCCATAGTTGTTATAATTTATTATACACCCGAGTAAAAGAGAGAATCCCAAACACTTACGTGATGTGCTAGTATATACTTTTCGTGCTTTTAATTACGAGGTCTAGAAGGTTGTGTCATAAACTGCTTTTAAAGAGAAGGTTAAATGCCCCCAATATTGCTATTGTCTAGGTAGAAAAGCCCATTTGATTGAGGATAAGCAAATCCCAAGTGTAGGGGTATTTGACGAGGTGTCATTTTATACACTTTTTCAGGGTCATTTAACCCCCTAAATTATGCAAATATGACCAGATTATGTGCTTAATCATTTTTTTTCAGGTTTTTAGCACTTGGATGACATTTGGAGGAAATACACGTAACTTGGACTCATTTGAAGATGAAACAGACAAGACTACGGACCTACACCAAAATCTCTTGAAGAATGATGCAAACAGACCATGGAGACAACGTCGCAAGCATAAAGTGACGCCGTCGTAATCTTTCTAGTGAAGGCGTCGAGGATTTGACGATGGCATCAGGACGCAACCGACTTAAATCAGATCTAGAAGATTCGACATGGTGACGGCGTCGTGACCATTACTTGACGCCATCATAGCGTTTTTCCTATAAATACAAAACCGATTTTAGGGATTTAGGTATGTAACTTTGTATAACTTTTGGGAGACAGACCCTAATCATTCTAGCAGCTTTTAGGCCATCTTTAGGGCCTCAAAACCCTATTGTAACAGACCTTAATCCATGTTTTAATCAAGTAAGATTTTTTATCATTAATCATTCAATATGTTTATGTGTTGTTTGATTGATTTATGTTCCTGCTTTATTTATAACATGCTAGGCTAAACCATCTTTTGTATTTACTTATGATTATATGAAACTTAGATTGTAGATCCTTTTAATGTTGCTTCTTGTGATGGATGTGCGCGTTAGGCTTTTGAAAACTAGCCATAAGATATTAAATTTGCATAGACGTCTAAGGAATCGTGAGTATGTAGAAAGGATACCATCGGTAACAAGTCTTCATACTACTTTACCCCTAATATGGTTGATCCTCTTAAGATATTTCAATTGCATTTAATATATTCTTACGGGCATTATTATAAAATTTGTTATAATATAAAATTTAGAAATTGTGAAAGACTTGCCTCCCTCTCTTAATTCTCTATATTTTACATCATTCTATATTGTGTGATTCTAGCTAAAACAAGACTTAACAAGTGGTACCAGAGCTACAGGAGCGATACGTGATGTTTTCTGCTTATTCGGTTTAGCTTATTTGAGCTTATTTCAGTCCAGATTCAGTTCGTGTGGTTTATTCAGCAGATCAGTTATGGTTTCGGCTTATTCAGCTTATTCGATTCAAATTCAGCCAGATTCAGTTTATTCAGTAAGTTATTATGCGTTTACTGCTAATTATGTTTAGATTATTACAGTAGCAGTAGTCTTGTATTTTTCGTTATGTTTGATATGATCGAGTTTGGCTGCTTACGGTTTTATCGTAAGAACAAACTCGGTTAGATTCGATCATAAGATGTGGTTTAACTGCTGATTTCAAATTTTCGAATCTGGTAAACATCAAATTCGGAAGTAAAATTCAATAAGTAATAAATTCGGAACTGGTCAAACTCGACAATTGACTAGTTAAACAGTCAAACTCGAAAGTTGTTTCAGATCTGGTCAAAGTCGGTAATCTAACTGCTTATTCTGAAAATGGATTCCAAAATTGTTTTTTATCAAGAATGGAAAAGAAAAGAAAGTGTGTACAGATCTGTGTTTTATCTGCTACAACAAATACAACAACCACTTTGTACCGAATTTGCACTAAGGACTCAGTTATAATTTCTATTCCAAAAATGAACCCCAATATTTAAAATCCATTTCTACCTATTCCCTTCTTCACAAGTCACAACTACAACATCAAATCCAGTTTCTAACTATTCCTATCGTCAATAACAAGACTCGCTCCATCTTCAATTCTCAACAAGACTTGAAACCAAAAGTATAACAAGAAATATCTCAGTCATCTTTTTGTGATTCACTACAAAGTGTTGATCTTTCACAGATCCAATAACACGAAAGGATATCATCATCGATCTATAAAGGAAAAACCTTTTCTTTCACTTTCCAAAAATAAAGAAAGAGTTATAACAATTTTTGTTATTCTCTTTTCTTTGTTTCATTAACAAAACGCAAGACATGAAAGTAAAAACCTATCATAGACCTTGTCATAAGATCTTGGAACCAAATCAAAGCAAAAACGGGTTGTGGTTATGAGTTTTGGGAGTTTGTTCATGATTGTATTTGCAAATAAATAGAGGGGTTTGTGCTTATGATAGAGATGAATGTTCAAGATTTGTTTTTTTTGAGCGACTGAGATGGAATCGTCATAAGAAAGAGGTGGAGATAATGATGTAGGGTTTGTGTGGTGTGAAGTTTGTGTTTAGGGTTATGTTATAAACCTGATATGAATATCTAAATGGTAAATGGGCCTTGAACTAAAATTAGGTTACATTTTCGTATAACCGAATGTTAAACCGGTATATATTAAATTCAAAAATAGGCCAGTCATACAAGAATTGGACTGAAAAATCTTTACACTAAAATGGTAAAAGGGCTGCTAATCGAATTGTGCAAACAAATGATTATGTTAGGCGAAATTTTAGATTTGTTTGTAAACTTAAGCATTGCAATTATGAATTGGACTTCGATTTTTTAATTGATGGGCTGGACTATTATGTCTAAAAACGCAAAAACAAAAAAACATCACTTATTGCTTAAAATGATCAGTATAAAAGATTCACAAAAACTATTTAAAAGGCTAGTTTTGGGATTTTACCGCAAGAATTGATTACGGGGATGATTCGTTATCATTTATTTAAAGTTGAAGTAGAATTTAACGGGTGCGTGTTCTTATCATATCTTAAAAGTCGGGGTTGGTTGGATGATGACTTTTATTGATAACTTGTTCGAGCTTATAACTGATGTTGATGAAGTCTTGTCAAATCTAGCAATGTGTGATCTACAAACGCAGAAGTTGGTGCTCAATGTGTACATTTGCTATCACTTGAAGGAGTTACGTTGTAGTACTCAGTGTCTCACATAGTTGAGGATTTGTCAAGAGACTTAGGTTTACTTATACTTCAAGGAATTACGTTGTAGTATTCAGTGTAAGTTTAAAGTCACGTAGATAGTACAAGACATAAGTCACAAGTTTGGGGTATTCTACTTCATCATCAAGTTTGTGATAATGTATTTTCTCCATCAGTAATCATTACAAAGAGCTGACTGAATACAAGGTTGGAATTGAATAAGTATGAGGAGAAACGAATTTACACATGATTTTTCTATCGAATATTCAACCGAATTATGATTATTTCGATGGTCATCGAATATAATCAGGGGGAAGATAAGTAGTATTCGATAGATTGCAACAATCAGGGGGAAGAAATGTGTACATTCGGGACTTAATTGACTTTAGTGTATACAACATCCAAGACTTAATTAACTTAGAAGTTATAGTTTCTATCTTCTATGTGTTGTTTGTGCTAAGTATGTGCATCTTCCCTTGAATGGATTGGCTACTAATCTGCAATAAAGAAGTCAGATTTGTTGCTAAGTGTGGTTTTCTTCTTCTTCTACAAATTCCGTTGCGAGCTTAATCCGCTATAGTTAGAAGATTTGTCAACTACATGAAAGTTTCATATTGGCTTCGAATGGCTATCTGTTTAGGGGGAAGCAGTTAAACTGCTTGAAGACATGCGGTATGAACTAGGGGGAAGTCAACTCAGTTTATACATATTACATTGTATTCTTTACAAGTGATGAAATGATTCAATCTGAGGTACATGTTGAAGACAAAGCAAACTACAGATATCTTTAGCTATTTATACTTGTAGGATACATTGTAAGTAATTCCATATGTTACCACATTGGGGGAAGATTATTAGGATTAAAAATGTGGTGTCTATATGGAAATTACACTAGTTTATGTTTAAGTTAAAACACAAGGGCTGAAAGTGTAATTAGGCCAAAGTTCCATTATGTTTTACCTATAAATACTCCCCTCTAATCAACATTAAAGGGTGAAGCTCCAAATTATATTTTCCTTTCATTTTACCTTTAATAAAGTTTTGGAAATTGTGAAAATACTCTCTCTCTCTCTCTCTCTATTATGGTTTATTCTTACTTTGAGCTTCCCCGACCTCTCGATATTGTGAATTTTGATATCTAACAATTATAATAGTCTTCATACTGCCTTAGCTGTATGTTGCCTTAACGGAATATTAAATAGACGGCGGGTTCGTGTAATTTGTTTATGACTTAGGAAATACTTACACAGATCATCACAAGTGTGACAAAGCAACAGGATTAGGAGAAGCGATCTAAGGAGTAGTACATGCTTAAGTAAATAAATCTTTTTATCATAAAGTTATCACGAGTAGATTAGATTATATTTAGTTTAATTAGTTAATCAAACCAACCTCTCAAACCAATGATTTTTACTGCTTTCTATAAATAAAAATATAAAAAGAATCTTCTCTCAACCCCGTAGACCTCTGTTAGATTTTGTTCAAGCCTTCCCAACCTATTCCCCTAGAGAACGATAACAACCCCTGAGTCTTACCTATACTACTACTACAACAACGATTAGGTATGCTGCCTATGGAGTTGTAAAACTTCGTGTTGAAGTCTTTACGACAACCGCATATTAACATACATTGTTATAGCTTTAGTGTCATGAGCTTAGTGAAATCTTAATTACATTTTGTGATAGTGTATGTGTTACATTTATCATGCACTTTGGAAATCTTGCGGTCTAACATTTATACTTACATAAACATATGAACTCACCAACTTTATGTTGACACTTTTAAGCATGTATTTCTCAGGTCAGTAACTGCATGCTACATGGATAGCGTTTTGGAGCATCATATTTGTGATACGATCCAGATTATTAGTATCTTTATAATTACTAGATAAGTATTATTAGTATTTTAATTATTAACTAGATATGGTT
>BQNB010082060.1:0-29442 GCA_026074375.1 Tanacetum coccineum | reverse complement strand
TTCTTTTATGATTTTTAGCCAGTAAAATCCTGAATCTAAGACCTTTTTAGTAGTTTGGTCTATAATGTCCACTGGTTGGTCCGTGGTGACATTGATCTAAAATGGTTTGGGTTTCTGGTCCAGATACACAGCGTCTAATCATACCGTCAGAACATACTTTGAAAAGATAGGGTTCTTCCCAAAAGTAATATTTGAGGTCAAAGAAGAATTTGTTCTTTTGTTGGTACGCCATCCCTTTTGGTATCAAATAGTTTGAAAAGTCTGCGAACCATGGTTCATCTCCAGTGTTAATTTCCATAAGGGTTTCTCCAGGAAAGTTGTCGTCAACTTCACTGTCGTCACTTGACTCGTTATAGTCAATCCGAGATAAGTGATTGGCAGCAACATTTTCTGTACCTTTTTTATCTTTGATTTCTATATCGAATTCTTGTAGGAGTAGAATACATCGAATAAGACAGGGTTTTGCGTCTTGTTTCTTAAACAGATGTTTAAGAGCTGAGTGATCAGTGTGAACAATAGTTTTTGATAGTATAAGATAGGATCTAAAATTTTCAAATGCAAAAACTACAGCCATAAGTTCTTTCTCGGTTATGATGTATTTTTGTTGAGCTGGGTTGAGAGTTTTGCTTGCGAAGTAGATTGGGTGAAAGTTTTTACCATCTTATTGACCTAAGACAGCTCCAACTGCAAAATAACTTGCATCACACATAAGTTCAAATGGAAGATTCTAGTATGGGCTACGATCACAGGAGCACATGTGAGTTTCTCTTTTAATAACTCGAATGCTTTTCGAAATTCATCATCGAATTCGAACGAAGTATCTTTTTAAAGCAGCTTAGTTAGAGGTCGGGCAATTTTTGAGAAATCTTTTATAAATCTTAGGTAAAAACTGGCATGTCCTAGAAAGCTTCTAACACCTTTGATGTTAGTAGGAGGTGAAAGTTTTGAGATTACGTCAATTTTTGCTTTGTCGACTTCAAGTCCTGCTCTAGACACCTTGTGTCCAAGCACAATTCCTTATTTGTCCATGAAGTGATATTTTTCCCAATTAAGGACAAGATGAGCATCTTTACAATGCTGGAGCATTTTATCGAGGTTATTTAGGCATTTGTCGAAAGAGTTTCCAAAGACGAAGAAATCTTCCATGAATACTTTGACTAATTCTTCAATTATGTCATGAAAGATTGCCAACATGCACCTTTGGAATGTAGCAGGAGCATTACACAATCCGAAAGGCATTCACCTATAAGCGTATATATCGAAAGGACATGTGAACGTTGTTTTTTCTTGATCCATAGGATCGATAGGAATTTAGAAATATTTGGAGTCTCCAAGTTTGGGTGAAACTTTGTTTTGAATCATTGCTGAACTTTCATCGCTTAGAAAAGCGGCAGAAATTTGTTCGATTTTATGTTTGTTGCTTATGACTTCTTTGAGAAATTTGCCATAGTTAGGCATTCCGGCTAAGACATCGACAAGAGGTACGTTGATTCGGACGGCTCAGATCATGTCGAGGACTTTTCCGTATTTGGGCCTCCATTTTTTCTTTTCTAAGGCGTTGAGGATATGGGATTTTTGGTTTGTATGGTTTTGGTAACGGCGTTTCTTTGACTGGTTTCGAAGGATGAGTTTTTGGTTGTGGTGTAGGTTCATCGTCTTCATCATCGCTATCGAAGTTTAGGGGTTTCAGAATTGTTTTGTTGATCATTTGGGTTATCTGGTGGATCATAAGATTTACCACTTCTTGTGAATACAACATTCACATGCTCATTACGAGATTGCGGTGGTTGATAGGCTTTAGAGTTGTAACCTCGTGGGTTTGGTTGAGTGTTGCTCGGAAGAGATCCAGAAGGTCGACCAGATTGCTTGTCAGCGAGTCTGTCGAACTTAGTTTAAAGGTTTTGGATTGAAGCTTGATGATTTTTTGTTACTGTTTCGAGTTGAGTTTTGAGGTCCATAAATGTTTCTTTGACAAAAGCGTTAGTTGATTGCTGAGATTTCATGAAATCATTGAATTGTATTTGAAGATCATAGGATTTATCATCGGTAGTTGTCTCGGTTGTAATCATTCCGTCCGCTTGGACTCTAATTATCGCGATTCGAGTCTCGGTCGCGGTAATCATTGTAAACACGAGTCTTACGGAAAGTTTGCATGAATTTAGCCTCTTCTTCACAAGACATAGGTATGTCATCATCGTCAAGATCAGGTGTTGGTTGTTTTTCCCGAGATTGGAGTTCTTTGTGCTGAGCATCCATATTTATGGTCATGGCATCCATTCGGGCCATAGTTTTATCAGTGTCTAAATTATTGCTACCTTCATAGGCGAAAGCAATGGTTTTCTTAAGAGATGATTTGGTTTTTTGATTTTTAGCCTAGTCGAGTTTGAGTAAGACTTTATCTTCGAGAAGCTTAGAGGCTTGATTTGGTGTTTTATAGAGGAAAATACCATCGGATGCGGCATTTAGAACTTCTTGGGATATTTCATTGAGACCATGGTAAAAGATTTTGATAATATTGCCTTTGGACAGATTATGACCATGGTAATTTCTGAGCATTTCCTTCATACGAAGCCAAGCATCGGTTAGAGATTCATTTTCATGTTGAGAAAAAACACGGATTTCTTTGAGGAGTCGGTCAAAAAGAGCTGGGGGAAAGAATCGGCTAATGAAAGTGCTTCAAATTTCATACCATGTTTTGATAGTTCCTTCGTTGAGTTCGTCCAGCCATGTTTTTGCTTCTCCAGTAAGTGATAGGGGAAACATCATTAGGTGGACAGCTTCATTCTCGATATCTCTCTAATCAAACATATCGCAGATTCTGAGGAATTCATGAATGTGTTTATGAGGATCGGTTTTGGTTCTACCATAAAATTGGTTTCCTTTGACGAGAGTCAAGTGGTTACCTTTAATGGCAAATTCGTTTGCGGTTTCAGGAATAGTGATCGCGGAACCGGGAGTCGGAGCGACAACACGGTCGGCAGCCCATATGGGTTCATCATCCATTGTATCATAATTTCAAAGAATATCAAGAAAGTGACAAAAGTAATTAAAGTTAAGAATTAGCGGATAGACAATTCTCGGGTGTTGAGGTGGAATATTTCTTTGATCTAGTGGAACTCTTCTGTTTCGTCGACGAAGTCTTTGATTCAGAGTACGTTCAGGTTCAGATAACGATTCATCAAGTTCAGAATTGGAAGCACGTATATGCATCCAAAGGAGAAATTGTTTGGGTCAGTTTGCCAGAAAACTGTACGGCGATTTTTTGAAAAAGAGGGGGAGTTAAAATAATTTTCTAGAATTGACTACAGAACAGCTTAAAAATCCCCGGCAACGGCGCCAAAAACTTTGATGTGTTTCAAAAGCTTTAAATTTATAATGACTGAAAATATCAATTTTATTATAGGGAAACACACGGGTAAAAGTATAACCCACGTATATAGTATAATCTTTTTAGGTAAGACCAGGTCGTCCACAGGGATTTGAGTAGTGTTCGAATAATCAGAAAGAAAATAAACTTTAACAATTTTAAAAATAACTTCTGTTTTACCAGTGATAATAAAGATGACTACTCGGATAGTTGAAAATAATTTATAAGTAGTGGTAATGATTAAGACTCGAAGACGGGAACTTAATTTATAAAAGGATTTCTGTCAGGTAACGTTTTCACAAATTAAACTTATTTTACTTAAGTAAATTTATTTAGTTGGACTAATCCTGATGAGTCACTCAATGATCCAGTTACAGTTTTATATCATAGTAATTATTTTGTATTATTCAATTTACGAAGTTGGATTTCTAGACACAAACGATAACGACCCATAGACAAAAATCTTTAAACCTATAGATCATAACGGTTCTTTTGACCTATACCGATACGATTATATAACCTAATTTAATAAGCAAAACCTACAAGATAAGATATAATAGGGGTACAACATAAGATTGAGATTAATGAGATCATAATCATACTAAACACTTATTCATTATCATAACTTCACCGAGTAGTCATGAGAGAATTAGCCTCTCATGGCTATGTAGTTCATAACATAACTTGATTCAACAAGAAACTTCATTATTTTAATAAACAAAGATGATGTTCTTCTTCGTTCTTGGTTGTTTGATCTTGAATCTTCAAAAGGTGTGGTGTTTATGCTTAGGAGAAGGCTGGAAAAGGTTTAGGATATCATAAGAGTGAGAGAGAGTGTGTGTGTGATATGAGGGAAATGAGTATGAAGAGATGATTTGTGGTGAAAATTTGTGTCTTATTTATAGGCTGATTTTGGGTGAAAGTGCAACGCATAATTTTATAACTGCGGCGCACTTGGTGTGTTAATGCGCCAGTATTTATGACTTCATTTAATTTTCATAGCCAGATGAGAAGTGCAGCGCACAAAGTAATTTGTGCGGCGTACTTAGGGAGTTAATGCACTATTTTGACTTAGTCTTTAATTCTTTGACTTTAAGGAGAAGTGCGGCGCACATTGGATAAGTGCGGCGCACATTTTCACATTTCAGCTTGAGACTTTATCTTTTCTTGTATCTTGATTTTCGAAGTGTATAAGTACTTGATCTTTGTTTGATTTAAGCTCGGGATGTCTTCAGTGAACATGAAGTTAATATTCAATGAATAGTGTATTATCATTGGTTTATGAAGATTCCACGAGGGGATTGATGAATCTGAAGTCCTAGAAAGAACTTCATCTCACCTATCATTGAAATTTCAAAGTTATCTTTCATTAGTTTTGCAAATCTGTTTGAGAAAACTGGATTTTTGGATCCAAAAATAATGTCATCGACATATATTTGAACTAATAAAATGTCCTCCCTATGTCTTCGTGTAAACAGTGTTGGATCAACAATACCTTTTGTGAAATGGTGTTCAATCAAGAAGGAAGAAAGCTTGTCATACCATGCTCGAGGGGCTTGTTTGAGACCATACAGAGCTTTCTTGAGACGATAAACGTGATTAGGAAAGTCTGGATCTGCGAATCCATCAGGCTGACTTACCAAAAATTCTTCTTTTAATAGACCGTTCAAGAATGCAGTCTTCACATCCATTTGGTATATTGTAAATTTCTTGTGAGCCGCGTAATCTACGAACATGCGAACAGCCTTTGGTCGTGCGACTGAAGCAAGTGACTCCTCAAAATCTATCCCTTCTTGTTGACTATAACCCTTTGCAAGAAGACGTAATTTGTTCCTAATAACTGTGTTTTCAGCATTCGTCTTGTTTTTCCAAAGCCATTTTACCTTGATTGCATGCCTGCCTTCTAGTAATGAAACAAGTTCCCATACATCTAATCGTTTGAAATGATTAAGTTCATCTTGAATTGATTTGATCTAGCTATGATCAAGCATAACTTCCTTGATGTTTTTGGGTTCAGTAAGACTCAATGTGAGTGCATACATACACAATTATGCCTCAGTTCAGAGTCTATTTCTTGTTTGAACAGGCTTTAAAGGGTCACCAATCACTTGTTCAATTGGATGATTCTTATTCCACTTATCAGTGTAGCGATGTTGTTGATGGAACTCGTGCATATTTGACAGGTCCTGATAGTTTGACGTTGACTCAGCTTCTTCGACCTCAAGATTTTCAAAAGATGCATAATAGTATTCCCATCAAGTTTTGCAACGTCTTCTTGAAGTTGTTCATCAGAATGAGTTTCCAAGACTGTAATTGATGACTCTTGTATGATTGGTTCTTCTGAAGAAGTTACTATTTGTGGAGCATCAATATCTTCAACAATGATTGAAGACGGTGATGGAGTATCTTCAATATCAAGAGTATTTGCAGCAGAATTATTTGTCACTTCGGATGTACTCAGCGCATAATATTCTTCATACAGAGGACCAAACAAGTTATCCAAGTCTTGTTGTGACAATATTTCATTCATGTCGTCTGATGAAGCTTGAAAATTCGAGCAGTTTAGACCGGGTCCTGAATTGTTGTATTCAAAAGCCATAGCTGTGAGTTCATCAAAATTGACATGGATCGTTTCTGTAATCTTTTTGGTTTGGCGGTTGTAAATATAAAATCCTTTTGACGACTTAAAATATCCAATAAAGATTCCAATGTCAGCCTTCGGATTCATTTTCCCAAGATCATTGCAATCATTTGCTGGATAGCAAAGAGATCCAAACACATGAAAGTATTGAACATTGGGTTTTCTCCCTTGAATCATCTCATACGAAGTCTTGTTATACCGAGTGTGTACAATAGAGCAATTCTGAGTAAAGCAAGCAGTAGCAATAGCTTCAGCCCAAAGAAATTCTGTAGATTTTGAAAAGATAAGCATTGCGCGTGCAACCTAGACAAGTGTATGGTTTCAACGTTTAACAACACCATTTTGTTGAGGTGTTCGAGCCATTGAAATATGATGGACAATGCCTAGCTTTGCATAAAACAACCGTAATTTCTCATTCTTGAATTCAGTTCCATTATCAGTTTGGATCTTCAGAATTTAAGCCTTTAGAGACCGTTAAACTTGATTAATGAAATTGATGATCATATCTGGAGCCTCATCTTTGGTGCGAAGAAAGTATACCCAGGTGTATCGAGAATAATCACCGATGACCACTAGAATATATTTCTTACTATTGATACTTTCTACCCTCATTGGGCCACACAAATCCATATGAATTAGTTCAAGTTTAGATTATGTGCTTGGAACGAATTTTGATGGAAAGAAGCTTTCTTGCTTTTACCTTGCTCACTTGCTGAACATAAGTGATCTTTATCATACTTAAATTTTAGAAGCCCGTCAACTAGATCTTTTGACATGAGTTGATTAATGGTACCAAAATTTAAATGAGAAAGCATGCGGTGCCATAACCAAGATTTTGTTGATGTGGCTTTGGACACTAAACATACTAGAGAAGAAGCTGCCAACTCAGAAATAGAGATAGTATAGAGATTGGATTCACGAGAACCGGTAAGCAAATCAACACCTTCAAATTCCAAACATAGCAAGTGTTTGAACGAAAGGCTACTTCTAAATCTTTATCACAAAATTGTCCAACCGAAAATAAGTTGTGTCCTAGGCCTTCAACATAGTATACGTGACATATCGTGAGATTGCCTTGAACATAATCTCCATATCCAGTGATTACTACGAAGTGATCATTCTCGAAGCAGACTGTTCCCACAAACTTCTCAACGAAATTTCTTAGCAGTTGAAGATTGCCAGTCATATGCTTCGAGCACCCACTATCAACAATCCAAAGGACGGGGTAGATCACCTGCATCATATGAAACAAATGCAGATGGAGGAGTGGACAATTTGGCAACCTATTTTTGAGTTGTTACCAGTGTTTTGGATTTTGTTCGAACACTGGTACTACTCTGTGACACAATAGGTGTTGATTGTGCAGTTTTGCTTTTTGGTGTCCAATTGAAACATGGTTGATATTCAAACCATTTCTGCCACTTTTAACTTGTTGCAATTTTGTTTTTCATGTAATTGCTAAGTGTCCTACTTTGACTAGAATCAGAGGTTAGTGATGACACACTAGAGACCTTATTTGTTGTTGTTGGGGTTTTAGCAACGCTAAATCTAGATTTCGCAACTATAGACATAGCTCCTAAATTCCTAGATTTTGTTGCTACGGGGAAAGTGAATAAGGCTCTTTTTACCCTAGAATCTATAGACAAAGCATAACGAGCAACAGATTTTTCATGAGAAATCAAAAACACATTTTTACCACAAGAAACACAAACAAGATTCGAACCGTCATTATCAGCAGTTACATTCTTGGTATTTAATACACTTGCATTTGATTGACATTCATTCGAATTCTTTGTTTCACGCTTATTAGAATCTATCCTAATACTACTTGACACCTTCTGATCATATGCAAATGAGCTCTTAGCATTAGTATTCTTCAAGACTCTATTCTTTAATTTAGTGTTCTTAGACTGTGGTCTTCTAACACTATTAGAACTTTCTACACTTGTGGAATTAGAAACATGTATGTTAGCTTTAGAAACTGGCGTGTATGTCTCTGTTTTTGTGATTCTATACATTCCTATTGTGATTACATTTTCACATTGTTTTTTACTTTGCTCATTATTTGGTATAGAATGTGAAGTGACTGGTTT
The DNA here is from genome assembly GCA_026074375.1 of Tanacetum coccineum. NCBI lineage: Eukaryota > Viridiplantae > Streptophyta > Magnoliopsida > Asterales > Asteraceae > Tanacetum > Tanacetum coccineum. The sequence goes on along the minus strand of BQNB010082060.1, from coordinate 21,341 downwards.
TGACCTATCTGCATTGACCTTAGTATTTGATACTTTCTTAGCCTTAACTGTTATGTTTTTAGGCAATGGTGTTACACAGAGAAGTGTTCCTGAGGTCTCAGATTTGTCAAACTTAGTGTTCACATTCTTCTCCTTTTCAATGGTTTTAATCTTATTCTTGAGTTCAGATATTGTCATCAAAAGATCTTCATTTTAAAACCGCACATCAGCATAAGCATATGTCTTTTGATTAACATGTTCAATTAACTCATCAAGCTCTTTTTGATGTTGAGTCCGAGTTACTTTTATTGAATTAAAAAGATTTTGATATTCAAGTTTGATATTTTTTCTTTCTTTAACAACAGAATCAACTTGATTTTTTAGCAACACGTTCTCATCATTCAATGTTGACAATCTGGACTTCCAAGAGATATCGCAAGCCATTTTCTCTTTTTGATGTTGTAGTTTGAGTTCAAAATCAATGCTTTAAGCTTGTGATCGCTTAAAATCATTTTCAATAATTTTGATTCTTTTGAGTAAATTGGCTTGAATATCTTTGGTGTCACTTGAAATTTTCTCAATTTCATTTTCTAACAACTTATTTTTTTGTTTTGCAATAAAATTCAACACACAATCTTGAATTTCTCTAGTTAAGGATACTTCCAACAGTCGATGAATTTCGGTTTGAAAAATATGTTCTTTTAGAGATTTTTCCTCAACTTTATGTTCCATTGATTCAAAAATATTTAATATTTTTTTTACTTCCTCCATAAGTTCGTGTTTAAGTTCTTTCAAAGTCTTTGACAAACATACGGACATCGAAATAACATCTGTTTTATAAAACTCTCTTAAATAATTTTGACTGTCAGACATCCATCTTCTTTTTCTATCTTCAAAAAGAGTGACATCAATTCGATCCCGTAAGACATTAATCGCTAAAGCCATTTTTTCAAACATTTTTAACAATTTGCTCTCTTTTGGCATTTAAGGAATTTGCGAATCCGTTTTGACTTCATTTGACTCAGAACATATATTAGAAGTAAAAGGAATTGAAAAGTACGTATGATCAACAGAAGATTCTTTTTTAGGAACAAATGTTTCAGAAAGAGCATTTAATTTGTTATAATCTAGTTGAACCATTTTGTTTCTCATTTTCAATCGACTTTCTTTTGTGTCCTTTATAGTTTCCTTAGAATCAGGTGAATCAATTTTTAATTTTGTACTATAAAGCTTTTCACCATGATACATTTTTGGTTGTGTTGCAATGGTTTTCTTGAGACGTTCGGGATTTTTGTAACCCAACCTAACTTAGAGAAAAGGATCATAAACTTGATTTGGTGTCTTTCCAAGCATGTGAATTATTTAAATTGATTAACCCTTTTTATAAACAATTATATCATGAGAACTCAGTTTTTCCTCGAGATCAACAATATCTTCAAGATATCGATCTTCTCGTTCTTTGAAAGCCTTTTTGACTAACTGAGTTTCATGTTGAATTATTAGCTTTTCATTTTCAACTTTGAAAATTTCACTTTCAATTTTGTCTTTTTCTTTTAAAATTCTCTCAATGGTGTCTTTATCATGGCGTTTTTACGTTCCTAATTTCATCACATGTTTTTTATATTGGTACATGATTTTTTTTAGTCTCAACTCAAATGTTTTGACATGTTCCTTACACGTCTCAAGCTCCTTTTGTAGCAATATTTTTTTGCTTTTTAAGCTCATTATTTAATCGGTTTTTATTTCCAGCTTCTCTCAGAGCATTGTATGCCATAATTTTCAAAAGCAGTTGAGTCATGTTCATCCGATCCACCATTATTTTCAACAAGGATCATCAAATATGATATTAGAATCAATTTGATCATCAGCAGATGTGTTAATAATAGTTTGACGCTTTCCATGATTCTTGTGTTCATGAACCCCTTTAGGTATCATTTTGTGTGAAGCATTTACCTCGCTAACACCATTTGCATCATAGTTTGGCTTTTGCACACCATTGTCATCTGCTGGTTGAATTCATGCCATCATGATTACTGTAGCAGTTAGCTCTTCTAATGTTTCATCTCTGAAAGAATTATCGAGCATGAAATCATTTTCTTCATCATTGAGGTTGCTTTCAGCTTCATCTTTCATGGCTAACAACATTTGTTCTTTGAAATATTTTGCATCACGAACTCTTGGTTTTGGACAATCACGGGTATAGTGGCCTTTTTCATTGCAGTTATAACACTGAACATTTGCTTTTCCTGAATTTGACTTAGTTCGTGGAACACGCTGAACAATCTGATTGCTTTCATCATTTCTATTTCCTTCATTAAATGCTTGATTCTTGTTTTGTCTCCCTGCATTCCTGTTACCATTTCCATCATATCCTGCATTCTTAGTTTGTATGTCAACTTTACCATCCTAAATCACAGCTTGATTTCTTATGTTTGATGAAGTACGAAGACGCTTATTGGTAGGTGTTGAGAACTTTTGAGTGATTGCTCGAGCTAATAACATCATTGTAGTGGTAAGCTTGTCTTCTTGAGAATCCCCTTGTAACTTCCCTTGATAATCTTCTTCATAATCAACAACTGATGAAGGATGTGTGACATAGTATGGTTGTGATGAATGTGAATAAGAAGGATTTGCATGAGACTGTGATGAAGAATCATTTGAATGAGCGATTAGGGATAATGGGTCATGATTCCTGGCAGCTCTCTTAGCTTTGGATGCTTGAACATATGGTTCGAATTCTACTAAGGAATCATACAATTTATCAAATGAAACTATATCTCCCGTTTGGTTGTGACGAACCATGGTAACATATTGCTCCACTCGGGTTGCAAGCAATTGAGAAACTTAGTGTTGATTGACACTAGAATAGGACGTACATTGTTACGATCCATAATATTCACAAGCTTGGTTTAAAAATGTGTTTTGCGATCCAATGCTCTAAAGGTCCCAAAGGACATTGCGTGATGCGTGATGCGAATGCGAGCGCAATTTAGACGCGATGCGTTTAGTATTAAAAAAATACAAAAAGTATTTATACATAATATATTCCCTCAAGTACCAAGTAAATGAAATAAACTTACAAAACAAGCTACTATCATATTGAATTTAGGCAAATAATCCATTTTATTTTATAATATATATATATATTTGACTCAATCATTTTGGATTATGGTTCAAGTACCTTCTCCTCGTCAACATCTGGACAAAAATCGATGGCCCTCTCATAAGGTCCTTTCTTAATTGACCTGCCACATTCCGCCCCCGGACCCGCCGCGGCCCCGAAGGCACCGGTCCCCCACCGCCGCGACCGCTTCCCCGCCCTCCGGAAGCATTCCCCCCAGCCCACTCGCTCGCAGAAGTTTCCCCCCCCGAATTCCGTCCCCCCCCCGCCCGTCCCGCGCTCCGCCCCCCCCCTCCCGCGCCCGTCCGCCCGGCCCCCAGCCGACAACTCCCCGTCCGTCCGCCGCCGACCGACCCCCCCAGCCCCACCGCCGACCCCCCCCAAATGACCTAAATTCAATATAGCGACAATTGCAACCGTTGCTAGCATTACATAAATGTAGTGAATTGCAATATAATGTGAACGCAATATGGGATGGCCTTGCATTAGGCACCATAATGGGAAATTTTAAATACAATGCAATGATGAGTGCAATTTGCGCAATAATGCGCGCATTTTTAAACCAAGTTTACAAGAGTTGTCAATCTCTCATATACAGATTCTAGCGATTCTCCTTTCTTTGCTGCAAATTTGTCAAACTCATCCATGAGTCATAAGTGTCTTACGTGATTAGTAACATCAGAACCAAACATCAACCTTTTAATTCGTTCCTACATTTCCTTAGCATTTTTACAAGCGTCCATTGAATTGTAGATGTCATTTCATATTGCTTGAAGAAGATAATTCATAACTTTCACATCAGCAATGTATTGCTTCTTATTTGACTTAGTTATTTTGGACAATGATTCAGGTATCTTCTCCTTGTCATCATCTGGATCAATAATCAGTGGCCTCTCATAAGGTCCTTTCTCAATTGACCGCCACCCTGTCTTCGACCTTATTATCCCGAAACCTTCTGAACCTACTCTCCCATGGAATATAATTCCCTTTTTCAAGCATTGGACTTCTATCATTAGCTCCTGAATCAGTTAGAGTTTGTTGATTTGAAGCAGACATGTTGTTTCAAATGATTACAATGCAAACTCGGATCGATTTAGAGATAAAGTCTTGTAATCGTGAAATCAACGAGCAATTACAACTTTGTTTTGTATTACAACACTTTAAATGATGTCACCTTGAAGAAACTAAACCTTGATTTGTTATGAAAGTCTAAGTAACAAAAAGATTTTATACGAAAGCTCAACTTTTGAAAATTAGAAGATATGAAACCTCTTAAATTGTGTTACAAAACCCAAATTATAAGATACAAAACATATGAAACAATGTTACGAAACCTAACGGTTGTGTTACGAAACCTCTTGAAACAGTATTAAGAAACCCAACTCTTCATTATGAAACCTCTGAATCAATGTTACGAAACCAAAGTCTGTGTTATGAAACCTTTTACACTGAGGTGCGAAACCTTCCAATATGAAAAACTGAATTACGAAACCTTCAATTAGGAAAGTTGTGTTACGAAACATTTGTTTAAGAAACCAAGACTTATGAAACCTCAATGGTATGAAACTGTTTTAATCACTTTAATACAAAACCTCTGCTATGAAACCTTGGAAATACGAAACCTCTAAAATACGAAACCTTCGGTTATGAAACTGTGATACGAAACCTCTCATATGAAACCTGTGTTACGAAAGCTTAGAGTACGAAACCAAAACCAATCTCTTGATACGAAACCTCTAGTTTACGAAACCTCATATATACGAAAGCTTCCATAGTCTACGAAACAAACAGTTACCGAAAGCTCCAATATATGAAACCACCTTTCGTAAATTCCAAATTTTCCCTTACTTTCGTAAATCTAAGAAACCTTCTACTTTCGTAAATTCTTAGCTACGAAACTAATAAGAAACCTAACAATTTGATTTCTAAGCAGTTTAAAGTGATAATATGAATGTTATCAAATTGACTAAGTTCTTTGTTACGAAAGTTATTAACTGATTTACAAAAGTTAGATTGAGTTACGAAAGCTAAGAAACACTTACGTTTGGCAGTTACGAAAGCTCAACTATGATACAAAAGCTAAAAAACTGTCTTACGATATCTCTTTCCCACCTAAAAATAGTTACCGAAACCTAGTTTCTGAATTACAAAAGCTATCAAATCCATGTTTTTTTTGATCAAATTCAATTCTAAGCAAGTATTTTCTGTAAACTAGTTATTAAACCTACAAATTGATAGTTACGAAAGTTATATTTCAGCATTTTAAGATCAAAAACTTATCAAATCGTAAATCTAACACTTAGCGTTCTACGAAACCTACTAATTCTTTGATACGAAAGCTTCTTGATTGAAAATTGAAACGGTTAAGATCGATTTGATCCATGAAACACACACTAGATCTCTCCCGGTGATAGATACCACTTGTTATATGTCATGTTTGCATAGTAGATATCATACGAAAGTTATAGAATGATAGGAGAAGAGCTAGAGAGTATTTTTCATCATTTTCAAAATTTTCATTAAAAGGGAAAATAGAAATGGGAGGGAGAAGTGAAGTTACAAAATGTAAAGACTTGTATAAATACCCCTCCTAGATGGGTATTTATACTTATTGTTGTTCCTATTCTATTTTCCTAACTCTAGTCAAACCTTGGTCAACTTTACTTAACTTTGACCAAGTTAGACTTTATTAAATTATAATTACTAATAAAACTATAAACAAAACAAAAATATACAAAGACTAAACAAAGACCAATTCATTTAATAATAAACACTTTTCTTGAACCTAACAAGATCAACTTTTGGCATCAGCTTGACTTAGCATCAAAAGAGATAAGATTTAAAATGGGAAAAATGAGAAATAAGTATAAACACACATTAGAAACGCATCAATTTGAATTAGCATATTTAATTATTTTAATGCATCATAATATGCTTTCTAGTTAAAAATTATATGCATATACATATATTAGATGTATTTCATCAAGTTAGGTGAATTCTATGTGTTTTTTGTCATCTGTAAATCAAATTTGTTGTAAGTATTTGCATCGTTTTCACTTTAAAATCACTTTTAAAACTAATTGAGTCACATCTAAATAAATAGAGATGCATCAAATTCAAGTCGATACTTTTAAAATATGTGGTTATATTTTTTTCTCATTATTCTCAATTTTTTTATCTCACTATATCCGTATCGATGATGAAAGTTCATTTAATCTTTGTAATCAAGATTAAAAGGTTTTTTTTCTTTTTTTTTGGTTTTTGAGGTTTGGCTGAAAGTGATGATAGAGTCGCATGTTTAGAAAGACAAGAATTAAGGATGTAAATGAAAGGATGGTGTGTTATATCTTTAGGTTTAGGATATCCTAGGTTGTGGGTCGGGCGTTTTAAAATTTATAGTAAGATCAAATATTTAGTTGAAACAAGCATGATTGCTCGCGCGTTGCTGCATGACGTTATTATTATAATAGTTATTGTTTTGGTTTTTTAGAAATACATAGAAGTTGCAGATTTGGCTATGAAAGGTGAGTGCCTTTAGTTGTCTTTTTTCTTCTTCCGTTCAGTTGATGGGTCATGAAATTGTTGTCTTTTTGTTCATTGGGCTTATGTTTCTATTTCGGCAAGCTGTGTTCCAGTTGCTTCAGACTTTTGCTGTTGGGGTGGGTTGTCTCTAGGAATAGTTGTCTCTTTGCTGATTTCCTTGGCGAGTCTTCTTTGGCGATTACTTTTACAGGTTTGTCATCTGTTGTTGTGGGTAATGGCGGCGATGTTCCTATTTTTGTGTAGTGGTTCTTACCTTGGTCTTTCTCTTGCGATTCACTTGCTCATTCGCCACAGTTTTCTTGATAAGCAATATTGTCTAGAATCAGCTTCATTGCCTTTGGTTTCCTCGCATGTTGAAGCGAGTATTAAGCATTTTGATTTAATAAAATACTCTAAAGATTTTGTTATTACCTTTGTGTTCTATTCCTGTTTATGTTGTGTTCTTAAGCTGTAGGGGTTTTTCCAAGAAGTCGTCAAATATCTATGCAGGCCTGACTCCTATTTTTGAAAAATCATTGTAAACCGTGGCTCTTATTTGTAGCAACATAAGCAGCAATAACAAGGATTTCAATGTAAACTTTAAATCAAATTAAAGCATACCCATAACAATGAACTAATCAAAACCGATTGTAACTAACGAAGATAGTAACCTTTTCACACCTATGCAATTTTTTATGATAACATAAAGTCTTGTAAAAAAAATTGAACCTGATTCAAGACTTTAGGTTTTGAAGCACTCCATAATTGTCTTCTAACAGCATCCCTTAAAAGACCATCCTCAAAAAATACATATTCGATAGATTCCAAGTAGGTAAAGTAGGCATAGCCTATAGACTTAAGCTACAATAGTCCCGGTAGTTGACTACGAGATCAGATGCGTCTTTTCTTTTCTATCTATAGGCTACTAAATCGACTGTTTCAATATACTTTTTTTTATTTTACATCTACTTCGGTCTGTGCTTTGGAGTCTTCGTCCCTGCAGCCCGTAGTCTGTTCGGTGGTTGCTTCAACCAACACAGACTACCTCATGTGTACGCCTCTTTACTTTTAATTATCTGTACATATGAAAAGAAGCACATTCAACACATCAAAACCTTGCTTACTCATAAAGAAATAATTCTAAAAAGCAATATTATTTTTAGCAGCAAACATATTTTCAAAATTTGTTTATAGATATAATAAGTTAACTGGTAGTGAACCATTCATGTAGACTATTGAAATTGCTATTGGTCGCCTTCTAAATTCTCCCAAATAAGAAACTTAATTATTTCACAACGTAATTAGCGAAAACCCTTAGTCACAGAAACTTACATTTTGCATAAATGACTCAATTTCGCAAAAACACAATGTAACAAATATCTTATACTTGGCTCTAGTGGTATTCCATTTATCAAAACTTCACGCTCAATAACCTCATCCAAAGCCAATATCCCTCCTTCATGAACAACACTCTTTGGATTCTTTTTATCGGCAACCATTCATACAAAACCTGGAAAACATAAAATCCTTACCCACATCGGCCATAGAAGTAGCACAGTAGCCGTCTTCAAAACATACAAACATATAAGAATGCACAAAACAGAAAATTCAAAAACTATAACTGGTGATGGCTATAAGGTTTTGACGCCATAAAAGTAAAAGTGATGTAACTGTAGCGAGCGGTATATGACCACCAAACGAAGATACTTCAGCAACACCCACGTTGTCCACAAAAGCGACGATTGTAGCAGAAATGTACATGAAGCGAAACACATTACTTACAAAAAGAACACGCCTCAAATTTCACTACAACCAAATTAAAAATACTTAACTTTAATAAAAATACAAGAAACATGAGGCTAAAAAAGACCAATTTAATAAAAAAAATGCAAAAAAATTGAAAGAAATTTATGAAAACACATGCTTACAAACAAAATTTGTAACTTAGGGCTCGCCTTATTTCATCTCTCCACTGTCGACCCAAAAACCACCTCCTTTGGCATCTTTCATGGGAAGCCGCGAACAATTAAAATCAAAAAGATAATCAGTTCTCTTACCTATAAAGTTGCATCAATTCAATTAAAGAAAAATCCCTAAATTGTTGTGTATATAAAAACGAAAACCCAATTTCATATAATTTAAACTGAATGAGGGAAACAAACAGACCATAGCTACTCAAATAAAATTGGAATGAATCTCTTCATCCGTAGCTTCATAATCCACTTCAAGTATCCGATAATAATCCTAACAAAATTAAAGTTGAAATTAAATACTAAAATAAAGTCAAAAGGTTTTTTTTTAAATGGGGAATTGAACTATGTACCTTAGGTGTAAAAATGAGAGATAAAGTATCAAACTATATGCTTCTTCATGTTGTTGATCTTGATAATCATGTTGTTGTTGTTGTTGAGATTGTGATTCTTAAAAATTATGTTGCAACAAAAAAAGAACAGACCCAGCAGATTAGGTTGAATCACCAACAGTAGGTGATGATGAACAGCAAGATAGCAGCAGCGTATGATCAAAGAACCTTAGTCTACTTCTAGATTCATGTGGAAGGCTAGAAGAATAGGTTTAATAAAAAAAGACGATAATACTAAGAAGAGGGCCAATGGCTTTGGAATAGACCACTGGATCTAGATCAACAAAATATCAGGCCGAAGTTAGCCCACGAAAATAGTACTGTAGCAAGAGTGGCTAAAACGACAGCGTTTTAGGCCACTTTTAGTATATGTATGATGAGGTGTCATTTTATACACTTTTTCGGGGTCGTTTAACCCCCAAAATCGTGCATTTATGCCCAAAAATAGGTACTTAATCGTTCCTTGTCAGGTATTTCTCATTTGGAAGGCATTTGGATGAATTACATGTGACTTGGGCTCATTTAGAGAAGAAACAGACAAGACTACAGACCTACACTAACATCACTCGAGATAATGTCATCAGCAGCTGGAGACGGCGTCACCATTATAACGTGACGCTGTCACAACGAAGACCAAGAGGGCGTCACATGATTCCACGATGGCGTCAGAGTACATGACCCAGCCTATTATCTAGAATATTCTTCATCATGACGACGTCATGACTAAAACGCGACGCCGTCACAACGATTTTCCTATATATACAAACCCGAATTTAGGGTTTTGAGTGTGTAACTTTAGAATAAAAAGAGGGTACAAACCCTAGTTCATTTAGCAGCTGTTAGGGACAATTTTAGGGCCTAAAACCCTATTGTACTTCCTCCAACTCATGTTTTAATCAAGTAAAGTTTATTTAATCATCCAATATGTCTATGTGTTGTTTGATTCATCTATGTTTTTTGTTTTACTTATAACATGCTTGGCTAAACCTCCTATTGTGTTTATTTATGATTGTATGAAACCTAGAATGTAGATCTTAGTGGTGTTGCTTCTTGTGATGGATGTGCATGTTAGGCTTTAGAAAACCAGCTTTTGTCTGTATCGTTGTTGATATGTCTAGGGAAACATGATTGTGTAGAAAGGATACCATCGGGTAACAGTCTTCATACTACCTTGCCCCCTAATATGGTTGATCTACTTTTAATATATTTCACATGCACTTAGTGTACCCTTAGGGGCCTTGTAATAGTCTTCATACTACTTTGATTGTGCGTTTCTCTAACGGAATGCTAAGTAGACAACGGGTTCGTGTAATTCGTTCATGACTTAGGAAATAATTACACAGATCATCACAAGTGTGACAAGGCAACATCACTAGGAAAAGCAATCTAGGGAGTAATATATGATTAAATAAACACAGTCTTTTATCAATCATATTGTTATCACCATTAGTGTACATTTATATTTAGTTTATTAGCTAAAACCAAACTAAACCTCTTTAATTATATGATTTACTTACTTTCCATAAAATAAAAAAACATAAAAAGAATCTTCCCTCAACCTTTAGAATTATGTTAGACCGTGATCAGGCCTTCCTAACCTATTCCTTGAGTGAACGATAACAACCCCTACTACAACGATTAGGTGCTCTGCCTAGGGAGTTGTAAAACTTCTTGTTGAAGTCTAACGATGACCGCATCAAGTTTTTGCCGCCGTCGCTTGGGGAATAGTTAGGTTTTGATCATAGTTTAGCTTAGTTCTACTTGCTTGAATCCTTTCAAGTAAGATTTAATTTCCGCATAGTAGCTTTCTTGTAGTCTATCTTTTCTTCGTGTTATTTGTTTCGTAACTCATTCTCGTCAACCACCATAGGAGACGAGAATCCTATCCGTACTCTAGGAGACTACTCTAAACCTAGCCACGAGGGCTATAGGAATACCATCGAGCTCCCCGCAGGGAACAACGTGGTACCTCTTCAATCCGACACCATCCGGTTGGTGCAAAATGGATTGTCATTCCACGGACTTCGGTACGAGGATCCAAACCAACACCTCAAGGATTTCCTTAAACTTTATGGACCTCACATACAATCTTCTGATTGGTTGAAAAATAGGGAAAGAAACGCCTGCGTTACTTTCAATTTTTCCCTACTGGGATCTAAGCTAGAAATTGGCTTGAACATTTTCCATGCATTGAATCCATCCCACGTGGGAGGATCTTTTACTTCCCCGTATCCTTGCTCAATTCTTTCACCGGAAGGACCTATAAAACCTCCGCACACGGATTCTAATGTTCCTTCAAACATCATGGATAATCTCTATCCGAAGCATGGACTCGTTGCAAGGACTTACTCCAAAAAGTCCTTAATCATGGCATCGACCTTTGGCTCCAAGTCCAATTTTTTTATGACCATGTTAATCCCGTCACAAGACGAACCATTGACTAATCGCCCGGTGGTAAGCTTCGTGACCTCAACGCCGAAGATCCTGGGCATTATTAGAGGACCTCGCCCTCTATGACAACGAAAGTTGGAACAACCCAAGGGATTTCACTAAGCTGGTCAAGGCAATCGCATTGTCTCAAGATGTCCCGAGTACACCCGACTGCCGTCTAATCAAGCTCAAAAATCAAGTTCAACACTTGATGGAAGCTTATCTTGCTCCGACACAACCCACCCAAGTAAACAAAATCACTACCTCGTGTGAATACTGCAGTGGTCCACACGACACCCAGTATTGCATGGAAAACGCATCCTTGTGTACCGATGAAGCGTGAGGTAAGTGGTATACTTTCAAGCCCGAGCAAAACAATCTTGGTGACACCTATAATCCGTCATGGAAAAGTCACCCAAACATTAGGTGGAGACAACCCTAAAATTCCCAAAATAACTTTTCAAACCCACCTAACAGGTTCTAATCCAACGGTTCCATCCTGAACCGTTCTTTCAACAACAATCCTCGAAGCTTTAATAGTCAATCAAACATTGAAGGATTGGTGTCCAACTTTATGGCATCTCAAGACACTAGACTATCCAAGTTTGAAGTCGATTTCAAAAAACAGCAAAGCGAGATGACCAACAAAATCGACACTGTGTTGAAAGCCATCACCGATCGAATAGCAGGCACGCTGCCTAGCGATACGGCTAAGAACCTGAAACTGGGGACTCGTCTAGTTTCGTTTAATAGCTAAAACCAAACCTCTCAAACATATGATTTACTGCTTTCATAAAATATAAAAATACAAAAATAATCTTCCTTTAACCCTTAGAATTCTGTTAGACCGTGATCAAGTCTTCCCAACCTATTCCTTGAGTGAACAATAACAATCCCCCGAGTCTTACCTATACTACTACTACAATGATTAGGTGCTCTGCCTAGGGAGTTGTAAAACTTCGTGTAGAAGTCCTACGACGACCGCACATCAAGTTTTTGGCGCCGCCTCCTGGGGAATAGTTAGGTTTTGATCATAGTTTAGCTTAGTTCTACTCGCTTAAATCCTTTTAAGTGAGACTTTAATTCTCGCACGTTAGCTTTCTCGTAGTCTATCTCTTCTTTGTGTGTTTATTCGTAACTTCCATTGACTATTACACTCTTCACTATGGCGAATACGAATCCATCTTGTTCTACCTCTAATAAGGAGTTTCTTGACCCTAAGAAAAAGGAAGAAATTAAGTCATGGCTTAGGGATAGTAGGATCATTGACTTATTAGACGAGTCAAATGAAATCAAATACTTTGATACCTTCCCCACCATGGAGGAATTAGAATATCAAATGTGGCTTTTGAAATACCCCAAACCATCTTGGGTAAAGGCAAAGATAAGAACCGGAAATTTAAACAACGTTAAGATTTCTTGCAAAATGGGTCACTTCCTTAAAAGACAAGCCTACATTGATTTAGAATCACCAATCAATGTTATGTCTAAGCAACATTACAATATGGTCATGAGTAAAGGACTAGAGTCGAGACAAAAACCATCCAACCCTATTAAGAAAAAGCAACTTTGTAGGGAGAGTCAAGGGTTTAAAAGTTTTCATAGGAAATTTCACATATGAATGTAATTTCATGATTTTAGAGGACACCACTAGCATTATCGACCACCACCTTGGAGAAGTAGTGTTTGGAAAACCATTTGCATGGAATACTGGTTACTTTCAAAAAGATGACGAGAAAATCACATTCAAGATGCCTCATAATATGGAAACGTTTAACCAAATAGACTTTAAGGACATAAATACCGATTCCATACCACCCTTTGTCCTTGAGAGTAACGATGACCGTGGGAAAACATATTACTCAAATAGTCTTACCTTAGGACCCGAATACAGGGAAGACGAAAGTATTAGCAAGGAAATTCAAAACCTAATGAAATTGGAAAGAGAGGCCAAGAGACACAAAGGAGAAGTCATGTAAGGACAAGTGACTTCGAGTCTAGCTACAAGACTCGTTAATAAAGAAAAGTGCTTCTTGGGAGGCAACCCAATTTACTTTTCCCGCAAATTAGGAGTGTCATGTGTATTTTAATTCTTTACCATTTGTTTTATTATGTTTGTTCTATCTCGTAATCATACTTTGTATTGTCTTTAACCTTGTCTTAATTTCAATCAAAGGTATTTTGCAACAATAAGTGTAAGGGAATTTATTCGGCTTTTGAGCCAAATTCAAACATATTAAATGAATTGTTTAGATTAATTCGCATCAGTTTCGAGTTATATGATTGAATTGTTAAATTTCAGGTTTTATGCAGCCATTTATACAGGAATGAACTTATGGAATCAAGTGTAGGGAATTTTTCATCAAAAACAAAAATTTTGTTTTCACAGACTGTGGAGACGACGTCACGATTTACACGTGACGCCATCACCACGACACCTGTGACAGGGTCACATAAACCCTGACGGCGTCAAACGCCCAGGTCCAAAAAACTTAAAGTTTTTAATTATTTTTGAAAATGAAACTTGCATAACATTTAATATATGTATTCTTCTTTTATAAACCTGCAAAAACCTAATGAGTTTAACAATTCTCTCATCCTATCTTTACTGCTTTATCGAGTCAAACCCTAAATTCATTGTTTTATCGCACTTTTTATGCTTTTGTATAGTCTGTCTTTGTCTTTTGATTACCTGTTATATTTGATGCGGAAGAAGCTTGGAAGTATTAGGAAGTTTCATTGGATGATTCTTGGTGGACGATTTAACCAGTTATCGCATGTTTCCTTTCTTAATTGAGTAAACCAGGGGAGTAATAGTTTCTTTTCCTTATTTTCTTTTCTTTTTACTCGTTTCAACGGGTACTTCTAGAGAACATTAGGAACAATGTTCAACTTAAGTATGGGGGGGGGGAATAAGCCTTAAAACTATTCTTTCATTTGCCATTTTCTTTGTCCTTAACATGATGGGTAATATATCAAAACATAGCATAAGAGGACATTTTTAACCAAATTTAAAAATTTTTATGACGCATACCGATGAAAAACCAAGTATTAATAGCGTCTCATGGATAGGAATTTATATTACTAGCACAAAAACCCTCAAATTCCACCCCCAAAATGTGAGGTTCGCCCTTAGATGTTATACCTTTAACTTGTTTGAGTTAAGGAGTGAGCAATCATGTGTGTCTATTCCGTCGTTACGTATGTGTATGCGTGGTTTCGTCGCCTTTTCTGGAACAATGGTATTGGTTACATTAGGATTATGAGAGTGTACCGGTAGTATATTAAATTCTAGAATTGTTTTTGTGATTGATGTGTCGTTGTGTAGGTGTTATTTATATATCAAGTTTTACTATTTATTTTATGCCGACTATACCTAAAAACAACACTTTAACGGGCAGTGTACCCGGTCAATTGTAGTTTCATTAGTAAGTAGGGTGTCGATCACTAAGAGCGAGAGCGTTAATTCCTAATTCTATCAATATTTTAGTTATCTAAGTTAAACCTAAAGCTAATGCAAAAGGGGGGTTTTAGCCTGAGAGACTGGCACAGTTTTTTGTATCTAACCTAAGGTTTTGATGACAAGTAGAGCAATAAACACACACAAGAAGACAAACAAACAATAGAGAAGCGGTCGAGAACTAATGTAAAGGAAACGTATCAACCATGAATAATCTGATAAAACGCAGGTTTGTTTATTTAGTGTAATGATTGTCTTATCTCGAAGGGCATATCATTCCTAGACTTAGGCGGTACTTCTTCCTAAGACCTAGACACGCTAATTCTGTCACAATTAGACACATCCGCATAAAGCATCCTTATATTGATTATAATCTATCTTAGGGATTAAAGCAATGGTGATCTTGTTAAACCCTAGCTCATAGAGACTTTATTCATTTACCGCTTAATGGAAATTTATACACTAGTAGTCTACTTGTCCAACTATCCAATGGAATTAGAAAGTTATTTGTTGAATTATCTAGGTCACCTGCTAGTCAACACGATCAATAAACCATCAGCAATATCCAATTAACTAGTTAAGCCCGAAGCGTATCCTAGACACAGACTTAGAAGGACAATACTTGTGTAACTATTATTCTAGATGTATAAATTACTAAATGGAGAGCTATCCCAAACTCTAGATCTGCTTGATCCACTTAGCTAGATCCAGTTGAATGATAGGTCGCATACAAAAGCGCGTAAACAAGTATAAATTGATAAACATAAACAACAATCAACGATAAATTAAGCAATCAAGATAAACAAACCAAACATTAGATCTTTATAAACATGACTGATACCTAAAGGTATCAGCCGATAGTAATTGTAAAAATACACACGGTTTGATATACGAACAATTAAAGTAAAGAAACCTCGATCGAACGCGTATTCGGTTGCGTGAAGATTACAAGAGTTTTCCTATGATCTTGAGGCTCTTTTCTGGCCTTCTATGCTCTTCTGATCGTTTCTTGGTCGATTTGGTGGTTTAGGGATTCACTTGCATGCTTAAAATTGAGTTTAGGGTCGTCTATATATAGTGGTCTGGAAGTCGGTTCGATACCGCGTATTGAGAAGCTCAATACAGCGTATTGGATTACTTGGCGTGGGCTCCAAGAATAAAATATTCCAGAATTTCCTTAAGCTGATATGGATACGGCGTATCGGACCTACTGGATACGGCGTATCAGACCTATTAGGTACGGCGTATTGGGCTCCTCCGGTACGGCGTATTGGGCTCCTCCGGTACGGCGTATTGGGCTCCTCTGGTACGGTGTATTAGGGTCCTTGGGTACGACATATTGGCTCATTAGCTACGGCGTATTGGATCATTGGGTAGGGCGTATTGGCTCATTGGGTACGGTGTTTTGTACATCTTGGGTACGGTGTATCGAGCTTCTTGGGTATGGAATATTGGCTGAAAGTGTGCTTTTCTTGATATTTGACCAAAGTATAATATACGACGTATATACTGATGTGGATACGGCGTATTCTTCAAAGTCAGGCAATGGTCTTGAGTTCTTCAATGTCTTGGATACGTCGTATAGGTCTAGAATAATATGGCGTATCTGCTGTCAGATCAGTAGATTTTCTCGAACTCTTCGTTTATGCTCCAAAATGCGTGCCTTTTAGATAATCTTCACCAAGTACTCCATAATTACTGCAATTCTCAAATACAAACGATTAAGTAAATTTCCTTGCAATAATCATACAAAATGGGTTATTTACATGGGATAAATGATGCTATAAAATAGACGTTATTTTATGTCATCAAATATCCCCCCACTTGAATTCTACTTGTCCTCAAGTAGCCTTTAGAAGTTTACGAAAATGTATCCCTAAGGATATTTTCTGTTAAAGCACTTATTCGATCTATTACAAGTACACAACCAAATACCTCACGAAATAGGAAGATGAAAACACTCAACTAATCTATGTGGTAACATGTAACTAATTCGCTCAATTGCTCGGTCGTGGCGAGTATTCTATCATAAGCTTGGCAAGGATACACATCTCCACCACTAAAGCCAAGGAGTAACAAGTTTATAAAGGTAAATATGGGTTTTTTGTATGGAAAGGCGTACGGTTGATTACTCTAACTAATCTTTCATCGATACCAATGTTCCAGGAGGGCGACAAAGACTACACATACACACCCAAATCCACGGGATAGACACATGTGACTGCTCATTCCCATCCTAGAAAAAGCTAAAGATTAGGACTAGTAGAGTAATTTAGGGTAGGAACCTTCTAACTTTCACCAAAAGTCGTAAACCAACGAGGCAGCTAAGACATGCATACACACCCGATTCCACAGGATAGACACACATGCTCGATCACATCCCCGTTCGAGTAAAACCAGCGGCTAATCATCAAGTGAGGGGGAAGTAAATTGTTGTTAAATAAAATCAAGAAACAAATAGATTAAGACTTAAGATATAAGTTACTAGACACTTATTTCCCCGACTGTTATTATGACAAAGACACTATTATTTACAACATCGTGATCATAGATAAGAAACAACAACCTAAGATTGCGTTCCATAAAAAAACCCGGGTCAACTTCCCAATCATCCCAAAACTTTACATACTCTACAAGGTTAGTGGCGATATCTTCCAGTTTGTATAATACTCTACATCGTTGATTTTCTTTGACGTATCAACGAATAATCGATCCTTTATATAATTCCTTTGGTAATGCTCTTTCGCGAAACAATTATCTTGAAACTTTCTTTCTCTTTTTTTACTAACTAAACTTCAAATCTCGGTGTAGTTTCACCATCTTCACGATCATAATAATTTCGGATAATTCTTCGTAAATTCTTTTCATCATTCTTTTCGGATCACCATTAATTGAGAATATATAAAATCACATAACTTTGACTACTAATATACATTCCCATTTGCAATGTGCAAATTTCCAACCGCACCAAAGATAGAAAATGACACAAGACTCGGGAAATACAAACTTTACACTTTAAGCAACTAGCAACTGTAAATTAAACTTAATCTAACAGGGTAGGTTAAGGTGTAAGGGTGTAACGAAACAAATAATTGGTGTAAATTCCTAAAGGATTGGCTCTACGGGTTGTTCTAGTGGATCATCACTCTAAAGATGAGAGTGGAAGGGTTTAAACTGGAGGTTAACTAACCGGTGTAGTTAGTTAATAAACAACATGTATAGGCGATTTGGTTGTAATCCTAAGATTTACCAATTTAAACAAGTTACTCCAATTAAATCCATAATACTCATTATTGTGGTCTCGAATAGATATACCAAGCCAAGTTCTAAAGTCTACAACATCACCGGCACACTCATATTTTGTGGAATTTGGGTAAACATTTAGAAACGGAAAGGTTAAATCCTCACAATATCTATCAAGGGTTATTGTGTGCGGGTTATGTAACATGTAATTTCACAAAAGTATGCTTGAAATTTTTTTAAATTTGAGCATAATTTAAGCCTTTTATTGTGAAAATTAAGACAAGTAAACATTCTAATTCCATCCCCCCACTTGAATTATACAACGTCCTCGTTGTATATATAAAACATTAAATACGGGAATTTAAAAAGAATTAAAATGAGAAACTCCCCTGATATTTGCTCGGTAGATTCTCCAATTTGCATTTATGAGCAAGATTTCGTGTTGAACAGCCGCCTTGAGGTTTCAAGACTCCAACACTTTAAGATTTCCAGATTTATAAATTCTCCACCAATATCTGTCGATATATCTTTCACGAGGTCCTGTGTAAATCCTCAGAAAACAAATGCAATTCTATCTCCGTGTATTCGTTTGGTTAGACTCGAAATAAATACCTAAAATTGTATAGGAAGTCGTTACGCCGTATCCATTCCCCAGGATACGATGTATGATGTATTCATTTAATGAATAGACTGTGCTGAAAATAAAGACTGGATAACGTCCAGATAGTCAATACGCCGTATCCATAGGGTTTGGATACGCCGTATAGACAGTCTGGGAAGACAGACTCAATAAAAATTGTAAATATATTCTGGGTTGTCTCCCGGCAAGCACTTTTGTTTACAGAAAAGTCTTTAAGTTAGACTTGCCACAATTTACTCCCATCCTTATAAAACAATTTAGGGTCGAACGGGATGCCAAATGGCACATACAAATTCTTGATTAGGAAAATGAATGACATCCCTTTGATAGGATAATTACAAGTCATAATATTAACATTTAATTCCTTGATAAAAGTTTTAGTTTTGAAAAATTTATTAGATGTATCATGACTTGTTTCCAAAAGCTTATTTGACCTATGTGCATAGGCACTGACATCGGTATTTATTACATTAGGTAATGGTTTGACAGACAAATCATTCGAAGAATGTTCAATATCGAATTTATCATTATCATTGTCCGTATCCATTTTTAATTCATCGGGATAAATTACGTTAAAAGGAAATAAATCATTAAAGCATATAACGTTTTGTTCCTCTTCATCATATTTGGACAATGATGTTTCATCTTTTAAATTAAATTCATCGATATGTTGAGGGTTTAATATCGGTTCAGTTAATAAATCTGATTTAGACGTTTGAGCAACATTGTAAACAATGGCTGGAAATTCATTCTCAAAATCTTTAAAGAAATCTAAATCATCAAAATAACTGACTGTAGGCTCGGGTGGTGGAAGCCAAGGCATATTGACATTATCATTATCATTTTTCGAATCCGTTTTTAAATTGTTGACAGGAATTATTTTGAGAGAAGATAATTTTTTGTCGAAAATTACCGTGCAATCTTCATCGTCGGATTCGTCAAACGATATTCTAAAGTCAATTTCATCGTTGTTAAGAGAACTTACCGTAGGCTCACACGAGAGTGCTGCTTCAGATGTTAACGTGTCGTTAAAGACTATAGTTGGGAATTTACTTTCAACGAATCCGAGGCAGTGAACGTCTTCATTATCCCAGATCTTACCATACGTAGCAGTTTTCCAATTATACACCTTACCACGCCTACGAGCTTTTTCTTCCTCAAGCCTGATATACTCCTCAGTAGTAATGTTAGGGTTGTCCATTTTAACCTGTAATAAATTCGCTAGGAAAGAAAACTGTCAAATAGCTTAATACGCCGTATTCAGTGAACTGAATTCGCCGTATCGATGATAGAGTCGAATACGCTGTATTGGTTTGAAAAAAAATTATACGCCGTATCCAATAAATTGAATACGTCGTATTGGTTTGAAAAAAATTTTACAGCGTACTTTGAATAATGCAGAAACACACAAACATACAATATGCAAAATATACAATGCAGAAATCAAACACACACAAATATGCAAATTAATCTAAACTAAACTAAACTAAACTAAACTAAAACACTAATAAAAACAAGAACTAAACAACTTCACTCCCCGGCAGCAGCGCTAAAAACTTGATGTGTGGTTGTGTAGGTGTTATTTATATATCAAGTTTTACTATTTATTTTATGCCGACTATACCTAAAACCAACACTTTAACGGGCAGTGTACTCGGTAAATTGTAGTTTCATTGGTAAGTAGGGTGTCGATCACTGAGAGCGAGAGCGTTAATTCCTAATTCTATCAGTATTTTAGTTATCTAAGTTAAACCTAAAACTAATGCAAAAGGGGGTTTTTCAGCCTGAGAGACTAGCACGGTTTTGCGTATCTAACCTAAGGTTTTGATGACAAGTAAAGCAATAAACACACACAAGAAGATAAGAAAATGATAGAGAAGTGGTCGAGAACTAATGTAAGGAAAACATATCAACCAGGAATAATCCGATAAAACGCAGGTTTGTTTATTAGTGCAATGATTGTCTTATCTCGAAGGGCATATCATTTTTAGACATAGGCGGTACTTCTTCCTAAGACCTAGACACGCTAATTCTGTCACAATTAGACGCATCCGCATATCATTCTTAAGACTAAGGCGTTACATCTTTCTAAGACCTAGACACATTAATTCTGTCACAATTAAAGCATCCGCATAAAGCATCCTTATTTGTTGATTATAATCTATCTTAAGGATTAAAGCAATGGCGATCTTGTTAAACCCTAGCTCATAGAGACTTTACCCACTTACCGCTTAATGGTAATCTATACACTAGTAGTCTACTTGTCCAACTATTATTTGTTGAGTTATCTAGGTCACCTGCTAGTCAACACGATCAATAAATCATCGACAATATTCAATTAACTAGTTAAGCCCGAAGCGTATCCTAGACACAGACTTAGAAGGACAATACTTGTGTAACTATTATTCTAGATGTATAAATTACTATATGGAGAGCTATCCCGGACTCTAGATCCGCTTGGTCCACTTTTCTTGTAACATCCGAGAATTTTCGAATTTAGTATGACGATGTCAATCTTTGACTTTTTAGGGTCTGGCTTGACTTATGAGAACGATCATCTAAATCACGTTTTCACGACTCGGAC
>BQNB010082059.1:0-29442 GCA_026074375.1 Tanacetum coccineum | reverse complement strand
TATCCTCATCACTGAAAAGTGGATCATTGGAATGTGTAGGTACATGCTCTATATTGGTAGCCTCCTCAGTGATAGGCTCTGTAGAACCAATGGGTTGAGGAACCTCAATGTCTTTCCTCTGTTTCCTTCTTGGTTGTTTCTTCTGAGGCTGTGATGTAGATGGTTGAATAATAGTGGGTGTATGTTGAGGATTAGTTGGTATTTCTAAACCCTCACCTAATTCTTCAGGAGCTTGAACCATCATAGTTTGAAATAAAGTGGTAACTCTCTCAGAAAAACCTTTTCCTTCTCTTCATATTAGAAAAGACCTTCTTAGTGTGAGAAGGTGTAACATAAATTGCTTTATGTTTGGTCATTCCTTCAACTTGTTTATCCAGGAACACTTGCACAAACCTTGGACACATTAGAAATTTAACCCCTTCCTCTAAGTTCTTCACCATATTATCAAAAATATACTTAGAAAAGTTGAATTTTGGTTTGTGGCAAGACAAATGACAGCTGAGGCCATAGTGCTACTAAATTCGTTCCAAGCAATAGTCTTAGCACTAATGCATTGCAGAATTGTATGGATAAGAAATTTCCATTGAGGTAAAAAGAAAGCTTTATAGAATGTAAGCTTTTGTGTAAGATTTTCATACCCCATGAGTGTTAGTTGTTCAAAAATTGTCGCATTTGGAAGACATTCAGTACCTTCAGCATCTTTTAATTAAAGAGCTCTTCTCACACTTGTCTTAGTGACGATCACCTTCTTCCCATCTACTAGGGCTTATATCTGCACTTCCCCATTGACAGTTTTTGCCTTAGCAGTAGCCCATAATTGCTTAATGCATGAAGTATAGATGGTTGGATTCACCGTTAGCGCATATCTGATAGAACTTGCATTCAAAAAAATCAATAATTCCTTCAAACCCATCACTTTCTTTGGACTTCTCCAAAAATGCAACCAAATTGTGAGTTTCAGCAAACTTTAGGTTTAACATTGTGTTGGGTTTTGATGATGAATAATAAAATTGAGTTAGGGTTTATGATTAGAGAGTATATCAAAGTGTAAAATCGATCGAATGAGTGATTAAAACCCTTAATCGAAGTATTTATGAAATCACCCTCAACAGCATTAACTTAAACCAGCAGTACTAAGAACTGACACAGCAGTAGCCCAACAGTAGTAAGTTATGCCTGGCAGCATTAACTTAACTAACAGTAGTAAGTTTATGCCTAACAATATTAACTAACACTGGCAGTAGTAAGTGTATGCCTAGCAGTATTAATTGAGTCACCAACATTAACTCTAATTTTGTTCCAAAAAGCATTTCCATCATCAATTTTGATACTCACAAGCTCTCTTTCTATTTTTATTCTCACTATATCTCTTAATTCTTTTTCTCACTGAATCACTCTGTCTGTTTTTATGTCACACATCTCTCTTTCTATTTTTCATTCTCACCAATTTCTCTCATTTCTTTTAGCTCACAAAATCACTCTTTCTATTTTTTGTTTCACACATCTCTTTTTCTGTTTTTATGCTCACCAATTTCTCTTATTTCTTTTAACTCACAAAATTACTCTTTTAATTTTTGTTTCACACATCTCTCTTTCTGTTTTTATCCTCACCAATTTCTCTCATTTCTTTTAACTCACAATTCTCTCTGTCTGTTTTTGATTTCTCTCTTTCTGTTTTTGTTTTCTCTTAATGCTTATAGTATTAATTATAACAGCAATACTAATTATACTTACCAGTAGTAAGTTAGGCCAACATCATTAACTTGAATTTCATCATTAGCTGCTGTTCCATTCCATTTCAAGCATCATTTGTGCATAATCCGCTGTATACTAACACAATTAACCTCCCCTCAATCAATACTTTAGAGATTAAGCATTCCTATACTTGCAATTAGATATTGAAATCTGCCAACATCAAATGCTTTTGTGAGAAAATCTGCAACATTTTGATCTATATGAATCTTTATCATCTAAATAAGCTTCTTCTTATTGGAATCTCTGATAAAATGATGTCTAATCTCAATGTGCTTAGTCTTTGAGTGAAACATTGGATTCTTAACTATGCAGATGGTGCTTTCATTGTCAATGAAAATCTTGGTATTCATGAAATTGTATCCATAATCTAGCATTTGATTTTGAATCTAGAGTACTTGTCCACAGCAACTAGCAGTAGCCACATATTCTGCTTTAGTAGTAGAGTTGGCAACTATAGTTTTCTTTTTACATTGCCATAAAATCAATCTGTTTCTAAGAAATTGACAACCTCCTGTTGTAGATTTCCTGTCTAAACTTGCACCAGCATAGTCACTGTCAGTATAAGCTTGCAAATCAAATGGTGAGTCTTTAGGATACCAAAGGCCCAATTTAGGTTGACCTTTCAAGTATATAAAGATTCTTTTCACAGCATGAAGATGCAAAACTTTAGGTGTGACTTGGAATCTTACACAAGCACATACAACAAATATTATATCAGGCCTTGAAGATGTTAAATACATCAATGAGCCAATCATTGATCTATATAAGTGAACATCAACATCTTTAGCATTTTCATCCTTCATCAAAGGCTTTGAATTCTCCATAGGTGTACTTGTTGTCTTCAGAATTGAAAAAGCAAACTTCTTCAAAATTTCATTCACATACTTGTCTTGACTGATGAAAATCCCATCATCTTTCTGTGTCACTTGTAGTCCTAAGAAGAAAGTAATATCTCTTATAGAACTCATCTGGAACTTCTTGTGCATCAATTTCTCAAACTCAGTGCATAACTCCTTTTTAGTAAATCCAAAACTGATATCATCAACATATACTTGAACTAGTAGAATATCACTTTTGACACTTTTAATGAACAAAGTCTTATCTATTGTCCCTCTTTGAAATCTATTTTCCAATAAATAGGTAGACAAAGTCTTATACCATGCTCTAGGAGCTTGATGTAGACCATATAATGCCTTTTCTACCTTATAAACTCTGTCAGGGAACTCTGGATCTTCAAACCTTGGAGGTTGACAGACATAAACTTCCTCTTTAATCTTGCCATACAAAAATGCACTCTTTAAATCTATCTGGTATACTACAAAGTCTTTGAATGAGGCATAGGCTAAGAACAACCTAATTGCTTTAATCCTAGCAACTAGAGAAAAAACCTCATCATAATTTATTCCCTCTTCTTGAGTGTAACACTGTGCAACCAGCCTTGCCTTGTTTCTAATCATAATACCTGTTTCATATTTCTTGTTCCTATACACCCATTTAGTACCAATGGCTCTTTTGCAATGTGGTAAATCCACCAAGGTCCAAACCTGTTGTAACTTGAACTGCAGAAGCTTTTCTTGCATAGCTTCTATCCAGCTTGGATCTTTTAGTGCTTAGATTATCTTTTTGGGCTCTTCCTGGGATAAGAAACACGCAAACAGACAATTATGAAAGTCTTCATGAGTTTCCCCTTCATAAACAGCACTAATAAAACCTTGTTCATTTGTAGTCTTTGTCATTCTCTTTGTCTGTACACCAGACTGTACATCACCAATCACATAATCAAGTGAATGATCTTTATGGATTCTTGTATTTAGAATAGAAGGAACTGGATATGTGGTAGTAATGTTGCTCATATCCACTTCTGTTTCATCACCAAAGAAATCAGCATGTGTGGCTTCAAGTGGAGCAGTAGTAACTGTTGGACTAACAGTATTAATATTTAGACTACCAATATTAACATTTGTACTGGTAGTATTAATACTTGGCCCAGCAGTATTAATATCTTGAGTACTATTTTTAGGTCTCTCTTGATCATCAATTCCACTTTCTTTATTTACACCTTCATCATCCTTCTTTCCAGCATCACTAGAAGGTTGTGGTTCATCATTACTAGCATTCTTTGAAGAAGAATCAAATAGTGAACCATCTTTCCACAGTGGCATCAAAATGTAGTCTTGGCTAGATCCTGTCTCCTTGCTAGAATGACCTGCACCAATACTTTCTTCTGTACCTACAAGATCATTAGAGTTTGTACCTGCAACAACTGGCACATAATTCATTGATTTTGTTAGAACATCAATATCAAACAGCCACTTTGGTCCATCACCTGCAATAATAGGCTTATCCTCCAAGAACCTAATATGCAAGTTTTCTTCTACTTTCCTAGTTCTAATGTTGTATACCCTAAAAGCCTTACTATTCATTGAGTATCTAACAAAGAATCCTTCATCTGACTTTCCATCAAACTTGCCTAAATAATCTAAGGTATTAAAAATGGTAACATGACACCTAAATGGTCTCATAAAGCTTAGAGCAGGTGTTCTACCTCTAAACAATTCATAAGGGGTCTTGTTATGAGGCTTAACTACTAATACCCTATTCAGCACATAGCAAGCAGTATTAACTACTTCAAACCAAAATGTAGTAGGTAACTTAGAGTCAGCTAACATAGTTCTAGCAGCCTCAATTAGTTTCCTATTTCTCTTTTCAGCAACATTTTGCTGAGGAGTTCTAGCTGCACTGAATTCCTTCTTAATGCCTTAATCTTCACAAAACTCACTCATAACTCTATTTTTGAACTCTATTCCATTATCACATCTGATAATCTTTACTTTCTTATCAACTAGATTTTCTATCTCAGTTATAAAGCTCTTAAGAATGCCACTAGTCTCATCCTTAGTTACTAGAAAGAAAACCAAGTAAATCTACTATAATCATCAGTGACAACTAGACAATATTTCTTATTCATTAAGCTGCTCACAAAAGTTGGACCAAACAAGTCCATATGCAACATGAATAAAGGCTGAGTAATAGAGTTCTAAATCTTGGACTTACAAAAGGCTTTGTGTTGCTTTCCCTTAAGACAAAGTTCATAGTCCCACCTTTACATGTTTTCCAAACTCCGTGGGGAGATACATGCTATAAACCCATGAATACAAGTATTTCCAACACATGATACTTGATATATTATTGCCTAAGTTTGCCTCCACTGCCATTATTTCTTAATCATGAACCATTAGTCACTTGTGAGTGAACGTGAATATTGTGGATAGATCTATTGGGGGTGACGACTCCCGTTGGTGTACCCGTACATGGGGTAACCAAACGCACTATATTTGAGAACAATCGGTAACTTTGGCAAGTTACCTTTCCTTAAGGACAGTTGTTCCTTCAAATTGTTAAATTGACTTCGGATGTTAATGTTTGGTTGTATGAGCTTAGGGCAATAATACTGTTTTCCATGATAATTGTATTAGTTGCAATTATTACCACTTATGATGACATGTATTCAACTATTACATTGTAGACACTGTGAATTTCACTCAACCTTTGTGTTGATCCTTTTAGCATGTTTATCTCAGGTAATTGAGCAACTATGGCACGGAGTGACATTGGACTTGAGGACGTCCAAACTTGTTATAATTCAAACTTTATGTTTTCAATGTACTTTGAGACCTCTTTTGTAAAACTCTGATATTATATTTAATGATAACTAAATTTTCCAAAAACGCCTCTTTTGAGTCGTTTTCTATGATTATGACTGTTGGTTCATGAAGTAATATCCAAAATTAGCTTCCGCTGCTATATGTCAAATACCTGGGGCGGTTACAATTGTATCAAGAGTCGCGTATAGAGGAAACAAGGTTAAAACATAAACTATAACCATTTTTCCATCCAAGAAAGTCCTCTGTGCCACTGCATTTCCGGAATAGTATGTAAATGATACATAACTATTAGATTATTATATAAATAACTTATGTTATTTACACTGGGTTGTTACACAGTTATGTCTTCATCCACCCACCCTATTATCGTCGTATCTAATTCCAATGTCGAGGATGCTTTTTCCTCTACGAATACTCCTGACTATACCCCGGCTTCACCAGACTATTCCCCATCCTCACCGGGAAACACCTCTCCTGATCCCTTCAGAGGATTTATCTAAGTATCTTTTGGCCTCGCTAGCCATCTCACCTTTCCACGATGATCCGTATATGAAGGTCATGCAAGCATATAATGCTACTAGTAATGAATCACCTATTCCACTACCACAAGCTCCTATTACTCCACCAACCGTTTTGTCTTCATCTTTTGTGTTATCACTATCACCACTATATGATCCCCCGAGATTTCTTTCTTCTCGAGGAGATTATGCCACCTCAGAAACGAGCCCGTTTCCTATCATCCTCCTATATTGATTCCTCTGCCCCGCCTCAGGTATTTGAGACTGGAGAGAGTTCTCATGTGACGCGTCTGGAGTGCCATGAGGAACAGATCAATGCTATTTTGAATCACTTAGATGAGCTTCCTCTAGAGCGCATTGAGCACATGGAAGATA
Source organism: Tanacetum coccineum (assembly GCA_026074375.1). NCBI lineage: Eukaryota > Viridiplantae > Streptophyta > Magnoliopsida > Asterales > Asteraceae > Tanacetum > Tanacetum coccineum. The sequence goes on along the minus strand of BQNB010082059.1, from coordinate 23,129 downwards.
AGATAGAAGGTCTTGGTAATGGTCGAGTAATCATACATCGAGATTTTGACAGACTAGAGACCGAACATCAAGAAGCACGTACCCAGATTGCTGGATTTTAGAGAAAGCAAATAGGGCATAACGACGAGATTGTTCTTGCTCGCGTCAGGATTTCTACTCTGGAGATGCTCATCAAGGATATCCAGATTCGCCACCGATCAGATATGAAGAGTCTTCTGGACACGATCCATGAGCTCAAGAACCACAAGGGAGGACCACCAGACTACTAGACTAGATCCTTGTCATTTACAGCTTTTGTTTCGAATCCAACCACGGGATGTGTGGCATAAATATCGACACTTGTCAAATTTTGGTTATGTAAAATATGTAGACAAGTTATTTATGACATAATACAGTTGTGATTTTGTTATGCCTCGTTGTTTCATGATACAGATTTATGTATGTTGTGGTTGTCTATCCTTTATCCTGTATTGTGATGACTCATATCTTTATGTATCCGGAATTACCATGGTTCTCTTATCATTTGGTTTTCTCGAACCTTTATGCCCAGGTATCATGGATATGATTAATAATCAAGACATTGAGCATATGATTCCACCTACACCACCCAGAGACACTGAGCCTCCTATTGGATCACCCATATCATTATCTCCGTCTTCAACAGTAGGATCTTCATCACCAGTTAGGTCAACTACACCACCGCCAGACTATCCCTTTGATGAGTCTATCTTTGCAGAATTAGATAACTCGTTATGGATCATACCGCGACCACTGAAAAGTGAACCAGTCCCTGAGGAACCTAATGAGTCCGATGCTTATTAGAGTACCCATCTGTAAATGTTGATAGAATGGCTCCCAAGAGGACACCAACAGCCATGTCTCAAGCTGCCATCAGGAAACTAGTTGTTGATAGTGTTTCCATAGCTCTAGAAGCATAAGCTGCTACCATGGAAAATGCAAAACAATAAATATTAGTGAAACATGACATAGAGTGAAAAAACTCCTGTAGCAAGAAAATGTAGCTATAAAGAATTTATGAGCTGCCAACCTTTCAATTTCAAAGGTACGGAAGGGGCTGTTGGTCTCATCCGCTAGTTCGAGCAAACTGAATCGGTATTTTCCCATAGTAACTATACCGAGGACTGCAAAGTGAAATTTGCTACTGGTACTCTAACTGAAGAAGCTTTGTCCTGGTGGAATTCATTCGCCCAGCCTATTGGAATAGAGGAAGCCTACAAAATTCCCTGGTCCGAATTAAAAGAGCTCTTAATAAAGAAGTATTGTCCCTGAACCGAGGCCAAGAAAATGGAAGATAAATTTTACAATCTGGCTGTAAAAGGAAATGATCTCAAGACTTACATTAGAAGATTCTAGGAATTGGCAGTTTTATGCCCAACTATGGTGCCAAATTCTAAGAAACTCATGGAAGTCTTCATCGGGGAATTAACCAGGAGTATTAAAGGAAATGTTACCCCTTCAAAGGCTCAAACTTTGGAGGAAACCATTGCCATAACCCAGAGGTTAATGGATCAGGTAACAAAGCACAATTCTGTGCAAGGAACCAATGATCATAAACGAAAGTTTGATGATAGAAGAACCTTCACCAACAACAACAACTACCAAAATAGCTGTAACAACAATAACAACCGCAACTATGATCACTAACAACAGAATAGAAGGCAAGAAACCGTTAGGGCTTATGCTGTCACCCAAACTAATAACAAAGGGTATACTGGAAGCCTTCCCCTGTGTAAGAAATACACCCTGCGTCACACAGGACCTTGCACTGTTAAGTGTAGGACTTGCAATAAATTGGGTCATCTGACAGGATAAATACAAAAAAAGGGACTCAACCACTGACAAATCTGCAACCACTGTCAGTAACTTGTCATGTCTGTGGAGAGAAAGGGCATTACAGAAGTCAGTTCTCAAGAGCAAACAACAGTGCTTATGGAAGAGCATACTTGCTGAGGGACAAGAACGCTCACCAAGACCCGAACATAGTCACGGGTACATTCCTTCTAAACCAACATCTAGCAAGAGTATTATTTGATTCAGGAGCCGATAAAAGTTTTTTTATCTATATCTCTTCGATTCTCATGCTTATTATACCAATTATTAAATAGATACTACTTACGACATTGAATTGGGCCGATGGAAAACTTGCTAGGCACTAATCACGTTTACTTTCCCAAAGGTTTGCACTCTGTCTTGTTAAAAAAAACCTTTGAAAATTGATCTTATGCCGAATTTAAACTCGGTTGTTTCGCGTCGTCTTTCGTATTTGGATTCGTTATCCCATAAAGTATCATTCGTTGAAGCTATCTGTGAATGAGAAAGTCTCAATGTACCTATCGATGGTGTGAACTTTTGATCATCGAGGTGATCGAAGTAAAACCCGACTAAGCCTCATATCCTGTATTAAAATCAAAAGATATATATCCAAGGGATATCATCAAGTTTTTGTAGCCAAAGTAACGGAGAAGAAGTCAGACAAAAAATGACTGGAAGATATACCAGTAGTTAGAGAATTTTCGAAAGTCTTTCCTGAAGATCTACCCGGCCTTCCTCCAGTTCGCCAAGTAGAATTTCAAATTGATTTAATGCCAGGAGCGGCGCCAGTAGACTTGTGCACCTTAAAGATTAGCTACCTTCATAATGCAGAGGAATTATAAACCAAACTACAAGTGTTAGCAGGGACAGGAGGTTTTATCCGACCAAGTACTTCGCCTTGGGGAGCTCCTGTCTTATTTATTAAAAAGAAAGACGGATCTTTTAGAATGTGTATCGACTACCATGAGTTGAATAAGCTCACCGTAAAGAATCATTACCCATTACACAGGATCAATGACTTATTCGACCAACTTCAAGGTTCGAGTACTTACTCAAAGATTGACTTAAGATCAGGCTATCACCAACTGAGAGTCAGTGATGAATATATTCCCAAGACTGCTTTCAGAACACGTTATAGACACTATGAATTTCAAGTAATGCCATTTGGTTTACCTAATGCGCCTGCTATGTTCATGGATCTCATGAACCGTGTGTGTAAACCATACTTAGATAAATTTGTGATAGTATTCATTGATGATATCCTTATCTACTCCTATAACAAAGAAGAACATGCAAATCACCCTAAGACATATCTTGGGGAATAAAAATAAAACAAAAAATTACTCAAAAAGGAGAAATTATATGCCAAGTTCTCCAGATGTGATTTCTGGATTAGTATCGTGCAATTTCTTGGGCACGTGATTGACAGTCAAGGAATTCACGTTGACCCTGCCAAGATTGAAGCAGTTAAGAATTGGGCATCTCCCACTACACCTACAGAAATACACCAATTCTTAGGACTAGCCGGTTACTATCGGAGATTTATCAAAGATTTCTTGAAGATTGCAAAGTCTTTGATTGAATTAACCCAGAAAAACAAGAAGTATATTTGGGGAAAAAACCAAGAGTCAGCCTTCCAACTGCTAAAACAAAAATTATGTGAAGCTCCAATCTTAGCATTACCAGAAGGAAACAATGACTTTGTCGTTTACTGTGATGCATCACATCAAGTTCTGGGAGCTGTAGTGTTCGCTCTTAAAATTTGGAGAAACTATCTGTATGGCACAAAATGTACTGTGTTCACTGATCATAAAAGTCTTCAACATATCCTTGATCAGAAAGAATTGAACATGAGACAACGTTGTTGGTTAGAATTGCTCGCAGATTATGATTATGAGATTTGTTACCATCCTGGAAAGGCAAATGTTGTAGCTGATGCCTTAAGCTAGAAGGAACGAATCAAACCACTCTGAGTTAAGGCATTAGTCATGACCCTTCACCCAAAATTACCATCACAAATTCTCGAAGCCCAAACCAAGGAGATCAAAGAAGAGAACATCAAAGCTGAGAACCTACGAGGAATAGACAAAGCATTTGAAGTACATCCTGATGGAACTCGTTGTATCAAGAATCGAAGTTGGTTACCACTCTTTAGTAATTTAAGGGACTTAATCATGCATGAATCCTATAAATTGAAGTATTCCATCCACCCAGGTTCTGACAAAATGTATCAGGATCTAAAGAAACTCTATTGGTGGCCTAACATGAAGGCAATCATCACTGAGTATATTGGCAAGTGTTTAACATGCTCTAGAGGTTAAAAGCAGACTGTAAGAAGCATCAGCTTACTGTAACAACCAGAAGATTTCACATATGGAAATGGAAGATTAACGATAGGAACTTCAATACAAAACTACCCAAAACGTCAAGCGGACACGTGGAATAATTTGGGGCAATTGTTAGATCGTTTTCCAATCAAACACATCGTTCATCCCTACCAGAGCAACAGATAGTATGGAAACCCATACAAGGTTGTATATAAAGGAGATAGTTTCACGGCATAGAGTGCCGATATCTATCATCTCAAACCGTGACAGTCATTTCACATCTAGATTCTGGCAATCAATGCAGAATGCGTTGGGTACTCAATTAGACATGAGTACGACATATCATCCCGAGACCGATGGACGAAGTGAAAGAACCATCCAAACACTCCAATATATGCTTCGAGCCTGTATTATAGATTTTGGAAAAGGATGGGAGAGACACTTACCACTGGTAGAATTTTCTTACAATAACAGTTACTATGTCAGTATTAAGGCAGCACCATTTGAGGCACTCTATGGTCGAAAGTGTCGATCACCTGTCTGCTGGGCCGAAGTTGGAGATGTTCAACTTATGGGACTAGAGATAATCCATGAAACCACAGAAAAGATATTACAAATCCGACAACGCTTGCAAGCTGCAAGAGATCGGCAAAGGTGTTATGCCAATATAAGGCGAAAGCCTTTGGAATTTCAAGTTGGAGACCGTGTTAAGTTAAAAGTGTTACCTCGGAAAGGCATTATCCAATTTGGAAAATGAGGAAAGCTTAACCCCCGGTACATTAGACCATTCAAGATACTTGATAGGGTTGGCCCAGTGGCATATATACTTGATCTTCCTGAAGAACTCAGTAATGTCCACAGTAATTTCCACGTTTCTAATTTAAAGAAATGCCTATCTGAAAAATCTCTTGTCATTCCAATGAAAGAGCTTTAGCTCGATGACAAACTCAACTTCATGGAAGAACCAATAGAAATTATGGATCGAGAAGTCAAGCAACTGAGACAAAGTCATATTCCTATAGTCAAAGTAAGATGGAACTCTAAAAGAGGACCAAAATTCACGTGGGAACGCAGAGATCAAATTCGTGCCAAGTATCCACATCTATTTCCAAACATCACTCCATTACCCATATGATGTCAAATACCCATTAATGAATGTGATAATTGATAACCTAATGCACATGACCCATGACCAACTACTCCAAATCATACGAATTACATTGCACATGACAAACTACTCCAAATCAAGTTTTTCCATTTCATTGAGAACTTCGTGAAGTAGTGCAGCCAAATTAACTGTGTGTTGTTATGGATGCATATGCATATCTAATGTTGCCTTTAGTACACTTATCTTTCCACGCAAGTGCTTGCAGTTTGAGCACTCTGCATTTCTTAAAGATCCTGGAGATTAGTTTGGAGGTGTTGAAGGTCCTGAAGAGTAGCTTGGAGGATGTTGAGGTCTGAAGAATAGATTGGAGGTGTTGAAGGTTCCTGCAGTTGGGAGCTCCAGGAGGAACTCATCAATTGATGAAGTCGGGTCTCTTTTCAATAAATAAATATCAACATCAAATCTATTTAGGGGATGATGAATAATAAAAACATATCAATTCTTTTAAACAACTAACCTTGATATTTATTATTACACAATAAAAAGTGTGTTGTTTCACCTTTTGTTTTTGGAATGCATAGTTAGTATAGTTTACCGTAACTCTCAGGTTTATATGATTGTCGGAGAACTACATCTCCTTCTCTACAACTACACGTAAAAGCTTCAAATGACACCATCTTCACTATCTTTTTATGGTTGTAATGGTAAGAGTGTGTGATATGTTTGTGGTTGTGATAATATCTGCTTTTATGCTATAGAAGAGTTTTTGGCGGGAGTATTTGGCAGGAGTATTAGGCAGGAGTATAGAAGAGTTTTTTCAACCTTTGCTATATTATCGTGGCTAAAGGTATTTTCCTCCGATATAGTCATGAAATATTTCGTAAAATTCATGATAATGTATTCCCCCTAAAAATTTCATGAATCCTGTACCAAATTATAGGTCCTAGGTTTAGGATCTATAAAGCCTTTGTAAGACGATAGCTAACTTGAATAAATCCAAATCAACTATGTGAGAGACACTGACTATGAATATCAAGTGTTAATGCGGAATCTTAACACAAGAATTAAGAAGAAACAATAATACTAATATGCTATTAAGCTCTAATGCTTCTATTGATATTTCAATCACGTACATAACATTGTGCCTTAGGGTTCCTTTTATACACCAAGGAAACCCTAATGGGCTTTACAAACATGTGAAAGGATAATGCATATCCTTTCCTAAGATATCTCCTAAGATATCTCTAAGATAACTATTACTATTCTGTTACATAAACAGACTTAACTAGAACAGACTTAACTAAATATGACCAGTACTAACTCTAGTACTGCTACTCTACCAGTACTAACTTTAGTACTGCCAGACTTAACTTAGTACTGCCAGTATTAACTTAGTACTGCCAGAACTAACTATTACTACCAGACTTAACTGTTATACTACCAGTATTAAGTCTTTTACAATCTATTTCCCAACAATCCTCCCCTAACTTGATCTTCACTTGTGAACTTCAAGTTCCTTCAATACATTCTTGATCTTCACTTTAAATAATTTAAGCTTTCTGAGGATGTTGTAAATAGAATTCTTCAAGTTATTCTTGATCTGCAATACTTCAAGTCATCTCTTTTTGATCTTTGCAGCAACTATTCTTCAAATTTCTTCAGCAATCCGTCATATCAGCAACATTGACAATATGTACATCAAATCATATAGTTTCAGTCTATTCTCATCACTTCCAGGTGTGTTAACTCCTGTGAGAGGTGAATCATTGAAAATTTTAAATGGATTTGATGTCTCTTATCAGTTAGCCATTTCACTCTGAGTCAGTCTGACCTTTGGCTACCAAAAAAGGTTGCATGTCCTTATGGTTGACTGAAAAACCATTTCAACTCTCAGTTTTTCAACATTTTTTAAACAGTGGTGAGTTGAATACCATATGGTTTTTGGAAAACTTTAAGCCATAATAGGATTTGATATGCCTTTACCTGTAAGCCGTCTTTGCTCAGGGCTAGTCCATCTTTGGGCACCTAAGAAAAGGTAAATTCCTTGGTGGATTGATAACCCTTGTCAACTCTTTGTACTATGAAACTTGGCGAGTTGACATACCATCCAATTATTTGGTAAATGTCAAACCATTAATATGGATTTATAATTTGTCTTTACCATAAGCAATAATCTTAGGGACTAGTTATGGTTTTTCCACTGCCTTTACACAACCATAAACTTGATGGGCTCAGCCAACTCTTCTACTTTAACGATTTTGGTGAGTTGGAAACCCATACAACTTATTTGGCAAGTTGTCAACCATAAAACGGATTGAGAAGTCTTTTCCAAGAGCCGTTTGTGCTCATGGACTAGGCCAGTCCTTATGTCTGTTAGTAGGACATGGTGAACTGAATTACATTGTTGTGTTTGTGCATAGAAACCTCCACCAAGTGGATATCCTTCTCATCTTCCTTCCTTGACTTCTAATCTTCGAACATTCATACTTCCTAATTCCAGCTTGTTTTCCATCATTTTTCAACATTTTATAGCAATCCCATCTGGTTTTCCTCCTTGACGTTTTCTTATCTGCATAGTTTTGCTTATCTTAGCAGATATTGGATTTTTCTTTCAATTCAACATTTTTTATATATCCATTGACTCCAAGTTCAAACATTGTACTCTACAGGTATCATAATATCTCCAACTTATGATCCTTTATTGACCTAACAAACGCCAAATAGGATCTGTACTAAGAGGTTCTTCAAACATATTCTTTAAATACTTCCAAAATACCTTTTTATAGCTCATCTTATGGTCCTTCCATCCATTTATATTAATTACAATCTCTATATTAACTCAGTTATAGTCTTCTCTAGATTCTCCTTCAGCATCTGCACAAAATTAATGTACACTATATCAGTTCCATCTTCCGCTCCATAACTATTTGGTCACACTCCTTTTTCTCCTTGCTTGATGATCTTATAAGTAGCTATACTAGGTGATTTCATAGCTACAGGAACAGGATTAATAGGAATTTTAGTACCTGAGATAGAATCATCTTGTTCACTAACTTCATCTGAATCTTCAGAATCATCCTTATCAAGGTCTATATGCAATCCTTTCCTTGCCATCTATTTTCTCCTATTTCCAGACTTTTTAGCTGGCTCAACATCCTTTGCTTCATCACTCTTCAGTCTTTTTGGAGTCTTAGTCTGGAGTTCTTCACCAAATCTTTTCAAACTAGCTTTAGTGGCTTCAAAGTTTATTGGTGCAAAAGATTCAACCTGTTTCACCAGCTTATCAAATTCTTCCTTAACATCTTCAAAACTCAAATTCTTCAGCTGAGATAACTTCCATGTCCCCTGATTCTTCAAATAATTCATCATATATGTCTTCAGCTGTGATTGGGTCATGGGCTTATTTCTTTTAGCTCTTGCTCTTTCCTCTGCAAAATATTTCCTCCTTTGTTCTTCAGCTGAGACAGCTTCCATGTCCCCTGATTCTTCAAGTAATTCTTCATATATATTCTTAGCTGTGATTGAGTCATGGGTTTAGATCTTTTAGCTCTTGCTCTTTCCTCTGCAAATTGTTTCTTCCTTTGATTTACTAGTTCAACCCTCTTCTTTGCTTTTGTTGCTCATTTAATTCTTCTTCTTCTGCAATTCTTTGTGCTAAGAGAGAATCCAAGTGTACTTGTTTAGCCTCTTCTTCTTTCTCCAAAGTATCCAATCTGATAGCTTCAGCGAGACTAGCTTCCTCCTGTAGAATTTGTTCCTTAGTCTTCTTAGGAGCTTCTTCAATGATCATAGGAGCTTTTCCTTCTCTTTGGCCTTTATCAGGGGAAGGAATGGACTTTTTAATACTGTCAGTACTAACTTGTCCACTAACAGTACTAACTTTGCCACTAACAGTACTAACTTTAATACTGCCAGTATTAACTCCTTCAGCATACCCAGTACTAACTTCTTCTTGAAAATCCAAGCTAGTGACAACCTTCTTTCCCTTAGTCTCTTTCCTTCTCTTATACCTCCTTCCCTTATCTATTGACTTTGGCTTTTGAGAAGCAACCCTGGAGAGAGTTTTAGCTGCTTCTAATGTAGTAGGGCTTATGTCTTCAACTTGTTCCTCCCCTGAAGCATTGACAGTAGTCTTAGAAGGAGTAACCAGCCCTTGTACCAAAGAAACTAGAGGATCATCTTGACTTTTCCTCCCCTGATCCTCAGGTTCTTCCTCTTCAGAGTCTGAACTCTGGGGATTGTTTTTCCGTCAACCTCCTTCAACGTCATCTTTTCTTCAACTCTACACGGCCACATAGCAATGGGAACTCGAATCTTGCGGTTACCCCGTCTGCTTTTGTTAATCCTCCTACACCCAGTTGCAAAAGCCACTGAAGCACGATATTTTCTACGGATAGGAGGAGAAACTATATAGGTTCACACAACATAGACTATATCAGGACACAGATCTCGAAATATCAAAGAAAAAATCAATTATATATATATATTTTTATATCTTATATATATATATATATTTATATATATATATTATATAGTATGGGTACTTATGAAACTTTAGGAAAACAAGCATAATTAGTATATTTTTTAAAAAACCTTTACACATAAAGCCCTTAATGCATTATATGAGGGACCCTTAAGATATGTCTGGCTCAACCACCTAGTTCTCTATAAACCATCGCTCTGATACCAATTTGTCACACCCCGCAAGGCGGGAACACGGAAGCGTAACGTCATGTGATATCATCACTTCACAATGTGTCGAAAATAGAGAAACTCTAAAAATGAATAAATGAGTCATAGACACAATGTGTCATGACTGATACCGATAATTCAAAACAAAAATCATCTCTGTATTTAAATGAAAGGTAGTCTCACCAATACACGGGAAAATAAAACCATGGTCCTAATAAAACTAAAACATCCAACAAAGGGTTCATGCAAACATAACAATAAAGAAGCGAAACTCCCATGCAACCTAGTAGTCTCTCCCTAGCCACTTTAGCTCTAACCTCATGATGCTCACCTGAATTGATGCTAAAAATACGGTTACCAATGGTTGTGAGTGTCATAGGTTTATGGACACACAATTAAACCTTTCAAACATAATTACTGTGAATAACAAAACAATTTAGGACAATTATGCAAAATATGAACTTATGCTAACATGCAATCCACATACTAGGTAGGAACGTTACCCCGATCCATTACAACAACTGGGTAGGAACGTTACCCCCGATCCAATGTCACTTACGCACCTAAAAGTCTACCAGCTGAACTTATTAATTATGACTCCTGGACCAGAATAGGAGGAAGGTTTACCCCCGATTACATTGGGTAGGCGTACCCCTCCGATCCATTCAATAACACATTCTCGTTTGCGACTATAAGTCATATAACAGTCACACATTGTCCATACTCAATTTAACACATAATCACAGCAATTCAAAACCTTTTAAAACACAAGCATCATTTCCATCCCAATTTAAAAACATTAAAAGTGGGACTATGAAAATACCTGATGCTTAGCTTCCAAAGGATCAAACAAAACTTCACAAATTTCAAGAACAATATGACTATACGCCACATTTTAAGCTACCATCAATTCGGCATTCAACCAATAGATGTAACCTCAACAATGTATGGATATATAATCTATCTACTACTGCTCTATACTTGTTTTAATCATTTCAATCCTACAATATCCTTTACCCTGTCAATGTTACGTTTTAAACTTTTGATTTTAAGCAGAATTTTACTCTATCTTGCACGACCTAAACGCCCTACATAAAGACTCTCATAATTTACAAACCATAATTTTCATGATATATATATGTCTTATGAACCTCTCTAGCTCCCTAATGCCATTACCATATTACAAAATAACCTTTAGAGATTCATTAATCTAAAGTGTTAGAATTCGTCCAGAATCTGAACCTGCCTAAAAGTATGACATTGGTTAAACAATTTAGGACTCACTATGGACCTTAACCAAATTCAAGGGAACACAAACAATATATGAACTAAACTTACACGTGACCTAGAGCCTCTAATCTATGTCTAAGTATTTTTTAGAAAAATAACAATCAAAACTGAAATTCGTCAACTGTTTTACACACCGATTTTGTTGACCATTTGTCCCCCTTCCCACCTTAAAATTCATGAGGCTGGACTTTTCCTGAAAGCAGGACTCTCTGAAGTTTCTCCCATAGTTGTAATTATTTATTTGATCTTTTATGGATCCGAGTTATGGCCTTACAAATCTGACTAAGATTCTGCAGTAATTTTATAACTAGTTGGGTGATCTAAGCACTAAATACATGTTCGTTTTCAATAATTTAATTAATCTAATGATTAAAACTAACATTAATATCATAAACCCTTCTGGATATTACTAACCCTATTTATAAACTTAATTGAAACACTAATCCATCATAATTAGTTAATAGTATTGGAAAGACTTTAATTATAATTAAACATTAGTTAGAAAAATTACCTTGAAAAGATCCCTAACTTTTTTTTTTCTCTTCTCCTCTTCTTGAAACCGGTCGAACAAGGGTATGAGAGGGTTAGGGATTTATGAATTATATATATAGGCCTCCTAGTAGAGTTGTAGATTAAGTCTAACTAATTTTAGATTATAACTAGGACTTTAATTCTTTTTCTTTTTTTATTTTTAAACTACTCGGTACGCCCGAAATATATATTTCACATTTATATATTGTATATAATATATATAATATAATATATATATATACTATATATTATATATATTTATATATATTTTATTATATTTTAATTATATACTTACAATTAAACCTTAAGTTTTGTAAAAATTATTACTTATTTGACTAAACTTTTTTTGCATAAACGCAGGTTTACTATTTCTAAATTGCTTTTCATTCCCACTTAACTTACAAAAAATAGAAATTTTATATTTTCTTAATCTAACACTTAACTAACACAAAATACGTATACGTATATATATATATATATATATATACTTACACACTTTAACTTGCTAAACGCATTCATTTATCAAAAATTATTTCCTTGTCATTGAAAGATGAACTGAAATGAACTCACCAACTTTCCCATACATTTTAATCTCATTGGAGATGTTCACACTCTATATATTGATTACCAAACCTCATATAACACATAAAAAACCATAGAATCCATTAAACCATACTTTGTATACAGACACATAAGTCAACACTTAACGGTTTGACTAACTTGCTCAAAAGTATGGTTGTCCTTCACCCTTTTAATTTCAAGGTTCGAAAGGCACTATTGGCCGTATCCGCTGGTTTAAAACATAACTGAATCGGAATTTTCCCGTAGCAAACTGTATCAGGACTGCAAAGTGAATTTTTCTACTGGTACTCTAACTGAGAACTTTGTCCTGGTGGAATTCATTCGCCCCACCCTATTGAATAGAGGAAGCTTAAAGAATTCCCTAGTCCGAATTGAAAACCAAACCAGAGCGCAAGAAAATGGAAGATGGAATTTTACAATAAAAGGAAATGATCTCAAGGACTCTACGTTAGAAGATTCCAGAGGGAATTGGTAGTTTTTTATGCCCAACTATGGTGCCAAATTCTGAGAAACTTATGGAAGTCTTCATCGGGGGATTACCCAGAATTATTGAAGGAAATGTTACCGTTTCAAAGCCTCAAACTTTGGAGGAAGCTATTACCATAACCCAGAGGTTAATGGATCAGGTAACAAAGCACAATTCTGTATAAGGAACCAATGATCACAAATGAAAGTTTAATGATAGAAGAACCTTCACCAACAACAACAACTACCAGAATAACCATAGCAACAATAGTAACCGCAACAATGATCACCAAAAACAACAGAATAGAAGGCAAGAAACCATCAGGGCTTATGCTGTCACCCCAACTAAAAATAGCAGGTATACTGGAAGCCTTCCCATGTGTAAGAAATGCACCTGCAATAGCTAGAGAACCTTGCATTGTCAAGTGTCAGACTTTGCAACCTCGGGGGCAGCCACTAGAAGAAAATACAAAGTATTTGTATCTTGTCATGCCTGTGGAGAGAAAGGGCACTACAAAAGTCAGTGCTCAAGAGCAAACAACAATGCCCACAGAAGAGCATACTTGCTAAGGGACAAGAACGCTTACCAAGACCCGAACGTAGTCACAGGTACGTTCCTTCTAAACCAACATCTAGCTAAAGTATTATTTGATTCCGAAGTCGATAAAAGTTTTGTATCCATATCTCTTGCTTCTATGCTTAATATCCCACGAATTACACTAGATACCACCTATGACATTGAAATGGCTGATGGAAACCTAGTAGGCACTAATACCATTATCCAGGGTTGCACCCTAATTTTGCTAAACCAACATTTTGAAATTGATCATATATGCCGATTAAACTCGGTAGTTTCGACATCGTCATTGGTATGGATTGGTTATCCAAGTATCATGCTAGAATTATTTATGACGAGAAAGTCGTCCACACCCCATTTGACGGTGAAACTTTGATCATTCAAGGTGATCGAAGTAAAACCCGACTAAACCTCATATCATGTATTAAAACCAAAAGATATATATCCAAAGGATATCAAGTTTTCATAGCTCAAGTAATGGAGAAGAAGTCAGACGGGAAAATGACTACGAAGATAATACGGTAGTCAAAGAATTATCCAGAAGTGCTTTCCTGAAGATTACCGGCTCTTACATCCAGTTCGCCAAGTAGAATTTCATAATGGAATGTAATTCCAGGAGTGACTACGTAGCCCGAGCACCTTTCAGATTAGCTCCTTCAGAAATGCAGGAACTATCCTAACCAATTACAAGAGTTAGTAGGACCTCGAGGTTTTATCTGAGCTAAGTTACCTTCGCCCTGGGGAGACTCTGTCTTATTTGTTAAAAAGAAAGATTGAATCTTTTAGAATGTGTACTCAACTACCAGGAGTTAAATATCGCACGTAAAGATTCCATACCCGTTACCCATGATCGATTGATGTATTTGACCAACTTAAGGTTTGTGTGTTTACTCAAATATTGACTTGAGATCAGGCTATCACCAACTAAGGTCAGCGGGACGAAAGATATTCCCATGACTTGCTTTCGAACACGGATTTGACAATTGAATTCAAGTGATGCATTTGGTTTAAATAACGGCGGTGCTGTTGTTCATGGATCTCATGAACTGTGTATGTAAAATACTTGGATAAATTTGTGATGTATTCATCGTTGATATTCTTATCCTACTCCCGTAACAAAGAAGAACACGCAGATCAATAAGAATATCTTGGAATTACTCAAATATGGAGGAAATTATATGTCAAGTTCCAAATGTAATTTCTGGATCAATATCGTGCAATTTCTCAGGCACGTGATTGACAGTCAAGGAATTCACGTTGACCCCGCCAAGATTGAAGCAGTTAAGAATTGGGCATCTCCTACTACACCTACAGAAATACGCCAATTCTTAGGACTTGTCGGCTACTATCGGAGATTCATCGAAGGTTTTTCGAAGATTGCAAAGCCTTTGACTGAATTAACCCAGAAAAATAAGAAGTATATCTGGGGAGAAAGGAAAACCAGAGTCAGCCTTCCAATGCCTAAAAAAAATTATATGAAGCTCCAATTCTAGCATTACTAGACGGATAACGATTGAACTTTGTCATTTACTGTGATGCATCACTCCAAGGTCTGGGAGCGGTGTTAATGCAAAGAGAAAAAGTTATTGCATATGCATCCCGACAACTCAAGCCTCATGAAGAGAACTATACCACACACGACCTCGAATTAGGAGCAGTAGTGTTCGCTCTTAAAATTTAGAGACACTATCTATATGGCACAAAGTGTACTATGTTCCACTGATCATTATAAGCCTTCAAATATCCTTTGATACAAGTAGAGTTGTAACATAGGACAACGCTGTTGGTTAGAATTACTCACAGATTACGGTTTTGAGATTTGTTTACCATCCTGGAAGGCAATGTTGTAGCTGATGCATTACAGCTGAAGGTATCGAATCAAGAACTCGAGTTAGGGCATTAGGCATGACCCTGTTACCAAAATTACCATCACCAAATACTCAAAGCCCAAACTGTAGACCGATTAAAGAAGTTGCAGCAATGCTGAGACCTCGTGTGTAGGATATGGTAAAAAGCTTTTGAATAATACGTTCCCGATGGAAACGATTATCAAGAATCAAAGTTGGTTACACTCTTTGGTAATTTTGAGGGAACTGATATGCATGAACTCCCTTAAATCAAAGTATTCCATTCACAAAGGTTTTGTCAAAATTGTATCTGGATCTTAAAGAAAAACTCTTATTGGTGGCCTAAACATGAAGGTAATATCGCTGAGTATGTTGGCAGTGTTTGACATGCTCTAGAGTTAAAGCTGAATGTCAGAAGCCATCTGGCTTACTAATACAACCCAGATATAACCTACTATGGAAATAGGAAAAGAAAAATGACAATGGACTTCGTTACAGAGAACCAAAAAACATCAAGAAGACATGACACAATTTGGGTCATTGTAGATCCGCCTTCACCAAATCAGTCACATTTATCACTACGAGAGACATATAGTATGGAAACCCTTACAAGGTTGTATATAAAGGAGATAGTATCACGACATAGAGTGCCGATATCCATCATATCAGATCATGACAGTCATTTCACATCCAGATTCTGGTAGTCAATGCAAAGTGCCTTGGGGGTACTCAATTAGACATGAGTATGACATATCATCCCTAGGCAGATGGACAAAGTGAAAGAACCATCCAACCACTTGAAGACATGCTTCGAGCCTGTGTTATAGATTTTAGAAAAGGATGGGAGAGACACTTACCACTGGTAGAATTTTCCTACAATAACAGTTACCATGCCAGTATTAAGGCAGCACCATTCGAGGCACTTTATGGTCGAAAGTGTAGATCACCTGTCTGCTGGGCCAAAGTTGGAGATGTCCAACTCACGGGACCAGAGATAATCCAAGAAACCATCGAAAAGATAGTTCAAATCTGACAACGCTTGCAAGCTGCAAGAGACCAGCAAAGGAGTTACGTCAATGTAAGGCGAAAGCCTTTGAAATTCCAAGTTGGAGATCGTGTTATGTTAAATGTGTCACCTCGGAAAGGTGTCATCCGATTCAGAAAGCGAGGAAAGCTTAACCCTCGGTACATTGGACCATTTAAGATCCTTAAAAGGGTCGGCCTAGTGGCATACACACTTGAGCTTCCTGAAGAACTCAGTAATGTCTACAGTACCTTCTACGTTTTCTAATCAAAAGAAATTGTTATATCGATGAATACCTCGTCATTCCAATGAAAGAGCTTCGACTATGATGACCAAGCGATCTCTTAATTTTGTGAAGAACCAGAAGAAATTATGGACTCGAGAAGTCAAGCAACTGAGACAAAAGACAAAAAAATCGTTATCCCTAATAGTCAAAGTAAAGAAAAATCAAAATTCGTGCCAAGTATCCATATTACTATTCCAAACACCACTCAGCATCAACTAAATCTCGGGACGAGATTAAGGTTGGGAGACTTATAAACACCCTGTAATTTCTCAATGTATTGTCCATCTATTATATTAAATTGAACATTTTTATGGAAACATTTTTGTTCTTATTCCATCCATTATGTACGTAACTTACATTTCCAAAGGCTGAACGAGCTCACGCACTTACCAATGCAATTCTGTTCCACCCCCCAAATGGGGTTCGCAGCGGATTTTGGTGTCGGGGTGTGTTTATTCTCAGATCAATACACACTCGTTTATATAGACACGACCAAAAAGTCGTTTTGGAATACGACTACTCATTGGATGTAACAAATAGTAAATGATACATAAGCCCGCGAAGCTTTACTTGTTACTTGATCAAAATACAAAGATTTTCAGCCCAATGACTGATTAACCAATGAAATGTGACAAAATCTTTAACTGCGATGACATCAAATCAAAACCACCAATGTATCCATCGCACCTCCGTGCAGTTATGGATCCCTGAAAAACATTGCTTTGTAAAAACGTCATAACCATATAATGTTGGTGAATTCATAGGTTTGATAATCATAATATTGTAGGACCACCAGAGATCTCCCAAGTGTTAATGATAAATGCAACAGATGCAGATATCATATAAATGTAATTGTTGCTCTAAGCTCATGGACAATGATGCTTGACATGTTTGGATGCCAAATTAATGGCCGTTTGCCCGTGGTGATGTTCTAACCCGCCCATCCGATATTCGACATGGTATACGTTGTTTCGTCAGTGATAGCTAATCACCCGAACGGGGTTGGTTCAAACCCACATAGATATATTCATAACATCGCGCCTTCGTAAATTAACAAGTTCATGATAATTGGCTAAGATTGGGTCTATACGCTACTTAGGAACATGTAATTTTTTCATAAATATAAAAACTTAAACCACTTGTGTCCAGTTGTAAAAACATTGCATGTTTTATGTTACTCCCAAATAAAACTTTGTAAACACAAAAGCATGTAAAACGTTGGGTATGAACTCACCTTGAGTTCTGATTAATCAAATTCGCAGATAATGCGTCACGTAAAAAAGATTGAATGCAAACCTAATTATCATAGGTCGTATATAGTACACGAAGTAACTTATATTGATAAACATTGAATTTAATTCCTATAGTTGTTACATCGTACTATCGTTCGGGCTAGCATAATTAAGAGGTCTGGACATGACGGTTCGGGAGTTAGGGACACTTTAAATCGTAAATCACAAAACCTCGCTCGAAAAACGCCATCGGGAAGAGGCCTCATTATCGAAACTCCCTAGTAATATAGTACTTTGATAACCACTATTAATATTCTATATAGCTCAATCACCAATAATGGTTTGGAAAAATTGTGCTTTAAAAGTCTAAAACGTTTATAATTACCCCATTTAGTAAAACTGGCGTAACTGTTCGCGTTTTTAAGCCCGATTCTCGCGTTTCTTATGTCCTTCTTTTCTTATTAAGACGAGTTATCTAATTTGACATTTTCCGTATTTTTTGACCATCTGGTGAACAGTAAAAACTTTTACTTGTTCACACAGACTGTGAGCTTTATTTTAAATTCGTAATTTGACGTAGTAAAAACCCGTAAATGGTCGTATTTTATTCGTTTTTTAAGCTCCGTTTTAATGATTCTTTCTGAGGACGTTCTCGTATTTGAAAGCTTCTATATTTTTATGAGGTTTACTAAAATATAACTTTCTGTCATGAATAGTAAATTTTATAAAATAGTTTTATAAAAGTATGTAATTGTCGTAAACTCGCGAAATCATAACTCGTTCGTTATTAATTGAAAAATTACGATTCTTATCATTTTGGAATCCTAAAAATATGTATTATTTATTAAAAATACAACCCTTGCTTGTTTGAAAATTTTTATAAAAATGGTTTTTATAAAATTTATTTAAAACTTCGTTTTTTAACGTACTAAACTTCGTTTTTAACGTAACTTTTTTCGTTATCAATCCGTTTAACAAGTTTCTTACTTTTCGGAATCGTCGTGAAATGTATTATCTTATAAAAATATAAAAATGAATATGTAAAAATTCGAATTTGGGAACAGAATGTTTATGCTTGTTTGTTTAAGTCCTATTTTTTGATCTTTTCTTTATACTTTACCACTTTTGTATTTTTACCACAAGTCTATATATCTTGTATATTATATATCATCCTTATATTATCACTTACTTGTCCATAATAGTCCTTATGTGTCAAGGTACCAAGGGTTAACTTTATGTTCATGATTAAAACTTATATGGTGATTTATGTAAAAGAAAATATCATATGATAAATAATAAAAGTTATAGCAACATAATAAGGGTTTAATGCACCTTAAGAAGGATGGATGATGATGATTGTACAAGTACTAAACCCTTGTTTTAGCCACAAAAACCAACTTGCACTTAATAAACCTTAGCTTTTCCTTCACTAAATCCTAGCTTCCTTTTACTTGAGAAATACTTAGAAAGGGTGATCAATGCTTGCAAATGCCTTTGTATATCTTTAGGAATAGGTGTATATAGATGTGTATGATTGTAGGAATTTTTTTATGGGTTTTGGTTTGTTGAAGGTTGATTTGAGCCGTGGCCAGGATGGGAGCAAAAGAGAGGTTTTTGGTTTGATTTGTCTCAAGTGTTGGTGTTGTATTGAGTCTCGTTATGTAATGTATAAGTAGCAATTTGTTAGGTTAGTCAAGTGGGGAAACATAATGATGTCTTAGGAATGGCCTTAGCATCATGGTCTTTGGTCAAGGCATGGGGGGTTTTATGGTGTGACATAAAGAGGTATGGTGTAGTGTTTGACCAACTTTGAAGGTATAATGCCATTTTTCTTGGTTTATCTTTGTACATTGTAGTTTTATTTTCGGCACAAAAGTAAGATGTACATGATTAGTCTTTATGTAATTTTATGCATTGGTTATAATGAAGTGGGTATTTGTTGAAGCCGTAGAAAGTTTTTGTGGGTTTCCGGGAGTGACTAAACGCAATTTACACTCGCGAAACGTATACCACTTTACGTATTACAATAAAAATAAAATGAACAAAGTTATGATTTTCCTCAAAAATTAATTATTTACCCTTGCTTGATTGTAGAACATTTGATTGTTGATGCCGTTTACATTGAACGTTTTTCCATCTATTATATTAAATAGAACCATTTTCATGGAAACATTTTTGTTTTATTCCATCCATTATGTAACGTAACTTACATTTCCAAAGTAAACGAGCTCACGCACTTACCAATGCCAATTCCATCAACGTTTATATCAAATGAACGTTATAATATGTCAAGTAATATGTTCTAATATCCATTTTTACCACATACGTTATCTATTTAACGTACCATTCATAACGTTGAATATAAAGCGGACTTTATAAATTAACGTTTATATCAAAACCCCGACTTCATGTGATGTTTCCATACAATGCAAATGTACAAACTTATAAGGCTTGTGTACAAGGTTACAATACATAATTTTTGAATATCTTTTCCCTCCAAAACCCTAGTACAACTCCATTAAGCTCTAGGTACAACCCGATTATGCACAACATTCAAATTAAGCCATTTTCCTTCCAAAATCTATAGGCATTTTGTACCACCATTCTAGCACGAGTTACAAGTCCCCAATGCACCACATTTAAACACCATTTTCCCTCTATTTCACTCCACACACTCGTCCTAATCGAACCCTCACCCTAAATCGAAACCCTAGCAAACCCGAAACCCCCTAACTAGTTTTTTTAAACCAAGTCCTAACCTAGCTAGCTCATTCCACACCTTGTCACCACCTTGTGCTCTACATAAACCACCTAGTCACCCCCTTTCACCACCATGCCGCCACCTCACCACCTCCTTGTCACCTCCTTATCACCTCCTTGGTGAACCGAGCCCTTCCAACCCTTAAACACCTCTCCAAGCTATCCTCCTAGCTTCTAATAGTCACCATTTCTAAGCTTGGTCACCACTCCTTCACTACTTGGCCACCACTCCAAGTTTCAAGCCCTATATATAGCCGAAACATGCACACCTCCATAACTTACCATCAAATCAAACACAACCTCAAAAATCAGGTTCTAGCCAAGCTAAGGAAGGGAAGGAAAAGTCTTTAAGCTATTTTGGACCCAAGGAATAAGAGAAGAAGAGTTCTTGATTCATCTCCTAAAGATTTCAACCTATTTCGACCCATTCAAGCTCTTGTAAGTCTTATAACTTGTTCAATAAGCTCCTAATGTATCCTAGATCCTTTATAAGCTTTGATATAATCATTTGTACAAGATAAACTCTTTTGGAAACCCTTAAACCTAATCAAGTCCTAAATGACCCATTTTGAAACCCTAATCCATTCGAACCCTATAAATAAGCTAGCTTAAGCTTACCTTAATCCTAATAAGCTCTTATGCATCTTTCATGATCATAAGTACTAAGCTCTTGAACCCTAAGCCATTCGTTTGATTTTCCTAAACCAAACGCACCTCTAAAACCCTAAAAACCCATTTCGTAAACCCTAAAAAGCTATAAGCTATAAGCTAATCCTAAAAGATGTTCTAATAAGCTAACTTATCATTTTTATAAGCTTTGAAACCAACTCTAAAAGCTCTAAGCTTTCGGGTCTTAGTTTTAAAACCAAATGCACCCTTTTTGAACTATCGAGCTTATAAGCTCATTTCATAAGCTTTAAGCTTGCAAAACCAACTTATTTTAGCTTATTGTGATAAGCTAAATGCTGCAAAACTAAATTGGATTTGAAACATACACAGTATATGGATTTTGGACTAAAAACGCAAATTGTATTATGCATGAGGGGTATATATTGTAACTTTTAAAACTATTTAACTTTTGGGCCAAAAATATAATTAACCTAAACTCAAAACCACAAGGACCTGTTTTGCCAAACTCTACAGTTAAGGGTTAAATCTTTAAAATATATAAAGGGGTTAAATTTGTAAAATAATATATACCAAGGGTATATATTGCCATTTTCAAATTCTTGAGGGTATAAAATGTAATATTTTATACCCTTTTTAAGTTTTCAAGCTCATAAGCTCATTTATAAAGCTATAAGCTTATTAATTACAAAAACCAACTTATTTCTACTTATTATTGATAAGCTAAATGCTGCAAATGAAATCGATTCAAATTACAAAGTATCATGGATTTTGGACTAAAAATGCAAAAACTCGAATTCGTCATTTAGGGGTTTATATTATATGATTTTTGATACTTTAAAATTTTAGGCCAAAAATGTAAATACTCTAAAGTTTATCTACCAAGGGCTGTTTTCCAAAACTCTAAAAGTTAAGGGGTTTTAAATCTTGTAAGAATTTATATAGGGGTTAAAATTGCCAAATATTATCATACCAAGGGTTATATATTGCATTTTCGAATGCTTGAAGGTTATAAAATGTTAATATTTTTTTATTAAATAATAAAAATTATTTAAACATTTTAAGACTCGATGTAGTTTAAAAACGTGGTCAGTTTTCGTTTCATTTCATCGATCGTAAGCCTATAAAAATTATTTATGTATATTATTTAAACTATTAATTTATCATCTATCTAGCTTTTGAAGATAACTTAAAAAAGATAAAATCTTATCCCATTTAAAACTATAACGTATACGTTACTAGGGATTTCATGTGGCGGGTTTAATTTGGGTAGACGTTTTGACGAGTTGCTGGATTTATATTAAAGTGTCCAAGCTCTCAATCGTTTATAATGACTATGGATTATGATAAACCCATGAACAGAGAATACGATTTTTTACAAATTAAATAAATCGGAATTAATTTTTTGGTTAAAAGTTATGAAATAAAGTTTTGAAAAGACAAAACTAAGGTCTTGACATTATTTACCCAGGGTTGCGTAAAACACGAAGCCGTTTATTTCCATTTGGAGTCACTTTTCACATCAATAGTTTTCCTTGTAAGGTGAGTCATAGTCCCACCCCCACTTATATGTTTTCTAACCACGTGGGGAGATCACGCTATAAACCATGAATACAAGTATTTTCCAATTGTATGCTATCCTGATATATTATTGCCTAAGTTACCTCCATTGCCAATATCTTTATATCATGAACCATTAATCACTTGTGTGTGAACGCGAATATTGTGGATAGATCTAGCAGAATTGACGAATCTCGTTTGTGTTTACCAGTGAGGTAACCAAGCGCACTATATTTGAGAAATAATAGGTAATTGGCAAATTACCTTTCCAGAAGGACATTTGTTCCTTAAATATCATTGATATGATTTTCATGTTAACGTTTGGGTGTCATGAGCTTAGTGCAATAATATTGTTTTTTCATGATAATTGTATTCGTTGCAATTATTA